>JAWWMK010022693.1:0-17047 GCA_035047105.1 Galeopsomyia nigrocyanea | reverse complement strand
AAAAAATTTGTAACGACGTTACAAGTAACGTCGTTACGTAACGGTAACGTAACTCCAGAGTTGCCCACCACTGGTATAAGCAATTATTAAATTCGCCCAGAACTGTCAAATAATAGAGAAAATAATCCAAACTAGATTTCGATCCAACGCATATGTTGAAAAACTTTACGAAAAAGTTCTATCCCGAGTTTATTCTGCAGGTGAGAACAGTCATAAATATATATTCGCGAGCTCATGAAAATTTTTCAATATTCACGCCCTTGTCGAAGTATAGCACGCGCGATTCTGCATCTTTTATAGTATGCAACGACCTCCTTCAGTGTCATTTGGGCTGACAAATATCCGGGGACGAGTTTTCTCTCAACGAAAACAGTCGAGCGTGGCGCAGTACGCGGCGGCGGCGGGCGCTCGTCTATCGTCGAAAGAGGGAAAACGGTAAAGTGGCCCGGAGACGCGACGTCAACGTTCAACCAAGTTCCAATCCCGGATTATCCGACTCCGTTCTCTCTCTCTCTCTCTCTCTCTCTCTCTCTTTCTCTAGCGCGCATTGTTTTGACTCGCTGTCGATATACGATAAATCTTCCTGGGGCGACGTGTGTATTTGTTTCTTTTTCTCATGCGCGACAGCACCGTAATTGAAACGCTGCTTTTCACGAGCGAACCTACTCGTCCTTCTCTCTAAGCGACGAGAGATATCTACCTATCGTGTATGTGTAACCTATACATTTTCAACTGACTGTTACCGAAATGGATTTCGATTTAAATTGCTTCGTACTGTACCCTTCGTGATTGAGAGTATTAATGAACGCCGAGCCCTTCCGCACAAGCGGTTTATTAATAAATTGAAAAATGACTGCGATCGGACGAGAGAAATTATTGCGCGAAGCTGATAATGAATCAACGGTGAGTTTTGTTTTTCGCAAGGCCGCGCGCGCGTGTTTTATACTGATCGAGCTTTTACTGCTTACGAACGGTGTATGTATTGGATATCATTTTTCAAATTAAAAGCTCTTTGCACAGGAAATTTACCAGTCGATTTCGTGCTTTACATTAAATTAATTAGTTGAAATTTATTTTCTTTTCGTTCAGCATTTCATTTGCGTCAAGAGTTATCTTATTCGTTCGATCGGAAGTCGTTTGAAACGTATAAATTGATATTGTTGTAAAGTAACCGGATATTGTAATATTTTTGCAGCTGAATGGCGAAGCTGTGGATGTGCTTTTGCGTCGATGTTCTGGATCATTTATTTTTGTAAAAAATTTGCGGAGTTGTTTCTGGTAACTCCCTGATGTAAAACAAAAGAGATCAGATTCACCCGATAGGTTTTAAATCTGCAAAACAAAGAATTAATTACAAGAGCATAATATATAAGAGAGAATATGAATGGGAATGGTAGAGATTAAAAGCCATAATTTGATACTATACAGGAGTAAAAACAATAATTGTTATTAGTGGTATAAGATGGATCTGGAAATTTTTATGGCACTTTGGGAGTTGTAAGACAAATACATAGTACTTTCCTGGTGAGTGACCGGAATATAACGTATTATAAAAATTATCAGAAGCTTATACAATTACTGTATATCTATATCACTGATTAAACAATTCAGCATTCTAATCTCAAAATTCCAAGTTGAAATGCTTGTTCATTATTAACTTTACTAAGTATTCTAATACAGCTTGTCAAATAATCAATTCAACACAGGCATTCTAAACTGAAGCATTACAATTTGATCTACCTCTGTACCACTTGCTTCTGATAATATTAGCCATTGTACATGTAGACGTCATTGATTCAAATGCATTCGCTTGTGATTAACTGGCAACTGTGCTGCTTTCCCACTGCTCTTGCTTTGTGCTAATTATTATGCGATAGCCCGAAGAGAGCTTCCAGATACTCGTCGATTCTAATTGCATCAAGAACCACTACAAAGTTAACCATTTTTCGCTGAAACATTAATCCGTGCAGATTAAACATTTGAGTTTTTCCTTATAAACTATTTTGGTTTTTCTTTGTATAGCGAGCATATTATTCAAAGAGATCTGAACTAAATTAAGAAATTTTTAAAAAGCACTGAGATCTAACATATTCCTTGATTTCCACAAAAGCTGCAATTTTTAATTAAAGCACTAGACAATTACTTTTGCATAGTATACGTACGTTCCATGAAACTTTTATTATACTTTCCGAAAACGAAAGCCAGAACAATTAGCTTTGCGTTCGCAATCAAATTGTTCAAAAAATTCCCTTCTCAACGATTGACGCTCAGAAGCTCGTACATGCACGAAAGGGAGAGCGAGGGGGGGGGGGGGGGAGAGCTAAACATCCGAGTAACTCTTGTTTCCAGTAACTAGTAATTAAGCGAGGCGCTGTAGTGTAAAACGGCCTTGCGTCGTATCGCGCGCGCGAGCTCCATCACAAGCGTCTCGCTGCTTGTATATATTATGTTGTGTGTATATACCCCTTCACTCTCTGCTGGCAGCGCCACCCTTTTGACGGCAAAGTGCCGTGTAACTCGCTCTTCGACGTGTTGCTGTGTTCTTGTTACGGCTTTTCTTTTTTTTTTTTTTCGGTTGCCCCACTTGCAATAATTAAATTGTTTAAAAGTTCACGCTGAGAAGGTAATTTGTGTCGTTAGTGTGCAGCTTCGTTAATTTGTTGATTTTCGAAGGATATCGTGAAAGAGATTTTAAACTGACGTGTAATTTTGAAAAAATTGTGCTTTGCGTTTTATTCTTCATCAGAGTATGATTATGAGCTGTTTTATATTCAGAAAGTGAGATGTAATTATCAAACAAATTACATTCTTTATCTCATACTCTCGGCAAAAAAAAGCGCGGCTTCGTTCGCGCTCGAGTACAAACATACGTTGCCAGCTGCTCTGGTGAAATGCTTCCTTTGAGATAGAAGATAGATTTTTTTTACTCATTTTTCATGCAATAAAAATCGTTCTTATATATAACGACCATAATGAATGAAGGATTTACGTAAAATGAGAAATTTTCGAGCAAACAAAAACACTTATTTGAATAACTAATTACACTACCGGTGTGCTTTCTTTGGAGAGAGCGAAAATATTAATTTAAAATGAGCCCACACACGTTATTAAATTCATTCTGAAAACAAAGTTACAGTATTTTGAACATAATGATAACCTTACACCTTAAAAAAGGATTGTATTTTGGAATGAGATAATTTGTGCTGCAAATTACCAAATTCATCATGCGACAACTCATTTTAAAGCTGCTTACATAAGCTTTAATCCAATCATTAACACTCTTAAACCAAAGTTACATCATTTTGCGCATGACAATGACTTAAATACCTTAAACCTGAAATAGATGGATTGTTTTGAAGGGAGATAATTCAGAATACCTATAACCAAATTCATCATGCAACAACTCATTTTAAAGCTGCTTTCATAAGCTTTAAAATGAGTAATCGCACGTAAAAAAATTCATTCTAAATACAAAGTTACAGCAGTTTGCACATAATAGCTCCATATAAAAAACCTATTTTATTTAGTTTTTGAAAAATTGCTATAAAATTTTTTCTAGTCGTCATTTTCTCACCTACCTTGAAGGATTTCAAAAAATATGAACAAATAAATGACTAGATTCTCAAATATGAACAAAGATTTATTAAAATCTGTCGAGTAGGAAAGTCATACCGATTGACAATAAACTCACACACACAGAAATACATCCGCCGGACTAGACACCATAAAAAACGACTTTGTCGTCTCCCCATGATTTCTAATGAAAAATATATGGAAAAACTTTTAATGATGCCACGCAGGATGTTTAGCTCTTACAAAAAAACCAAGATTGAAGCATGAAATATCAAAAACAAGAAAACTGTAGCGAAAAAACTTTGAATAAAAAGCGATAACAAAGCTTCCTCTCCAAGGAAGCAAAAAGAGCGTATATACACTATAAATCGAGCTTTGCACGCGTCGTGTCAAAAAATACGTGAGCGCGAGAAGGTGATTTAATCCTCATGTAACCTTTTCACCCTCGTTTCGCTTGGACGGTCAGCGCCGACGTGCGATTGAGATTACTTTTTCTCACTGTTATACCTACATAAAAATCGATGATGGTATGTCGATTGTCACGGTAATAATCCCATTACAAACAAATGGTTTGTTCGATTTTAAACTGTGACACGTTCTAAAAATGTTTTCGAGGGACATTTAAGCCTTTCTTCTCGTGTCAGGACAGAAAAAAAGGGACACATGACAAAGCTTCGTTCAATCGTGTATCAAGCTAAAAATACACGATGATTAATAGCTACATATACCCTAATAATGTAATACTAAGAACAGGGTTCACAAAATTAGACCATTAAACGTCTGCTAAACATATTATGACATAGTGACTAAACAGTTTTACCAATTACCCCACACCCAGGCCGCGAAAAACTCGCCCAGTCAGCGTCTAAAAACTAGAAAAACCGTTGACCCCCACGCGCTGATCATCACGCAGGATTGCGTCTATTAAAAACCAGCCGAGTCATTTTGTCGAATCCTTTCGTAGAACGTAGACGAATAAATAAATGTACGTCACGGAGAAACACTTGATCCATCCGTCCCCATTTTCCAATAATTAACATGCAAATATTACACTTGACGTGCGAGTCAATTGATTTTTTTTTTCAACAGCGCATTTTTTTTCTCTTTCTTGGGCTCAATTAACGCGCGCGACATGGAAAGACTTTTTGTACCCTACGCATATCTCGTACGTCCTATCAAAGAACGCCGCCACCTCCTTTAGTTTTTATTTTTTCCACCCTCGCGACTTTCTTTTTTTGGAGCAATTTAGGGTCGACGTAATCTTGACTTTTTATAATTCTGACGAAGAGGAAGTGGAATAGTTTTTGACCTATTACTCTTTCTCTTGCCTTGTTTAGCTTGTGCGTGGACGCTAATTACGGCTTTGTTGAGGGGCTGATTTAGATGACGGCGGTTAAGAAAGTTTTGGAAATTATTGTGAGTTTACGGAAGTATCGTTGGCAGCGCACAGTGCACAACTTTTTTTTCTTGTTCTCGCGTAGTTGCGTTTGAATTATATGCTACTGGGTGATATATTTTCTTTTTCATCGATAAGTCATCAGAAATGCCCTAATTTTCATACAATATATGATTTGTGTTCAATAATTATGTTACGGACAGAATCAGTGATAAATAGATAATTAGGAACAAAATTTTAGTAATCGATGTTTAGTTGCTAAGTAATTGGAATGTTTATAACAAATGAAATCGAACAAGCGAGCGAGTGAGCGATGAAGCGAAAATCTGTCAATTGTCCGCGAGTGAAAACATACATCAGACGTGTAACCTAAAACTTTTGTAAATATAAATTGGGTTTTTATGCCTTGAAGGCTTTTTCACAAAAAAAGTATGTTGTGTCGTGTTACTTATTTTTATTGTAATAAGTTAGTAAAGTAACAAATTAGATCCGATAAAGCTAATTATTGAGATAATTTTATTAAATGTCATACATCACGCAAAGCATTCACTATATACAAATAAACATTACCATACAAAAGATTTAGTAATAATAAATTCATTTCCAGTACAAAAGGTATGAAGATAGTCGAATTAGAAAGACAATGATCGAATTTTCCAGTAGTCGAATTAGAAAGACAATTGCTATGTTTCAGTCACATTTTTGACAGGATAACGAATTTTTTGACACGATGAATGTCGCTGGATCAATATAGCGCACTGCACTGGAAACACCGTAGTTTATATATTTATCGAGTTATAGCCAGAGTCGATTCCCGAGCAGAACTTTGACGCCAGGACAATAACAGCACCAAGAGCAATGCGATGCGTTAGTAGGTTGTTTACGTGCAGGAGCTTTCGAGTGCTTGTACATACCTACTCTCTCTCTCTCTCTCTCCCTCTTCCCTCCTCTCTGTGTGAATGAATTATTGCTGTATGTTGGCCCTTGACATCGGCGCCAGATGAATGTAGCGAATGCTGTTGAAAAAAAATAAATTACGGCATAAATTTTTACAATTTCGATGTTATTATCAATCTGAAGAGACTTGCAGGGTTGAAATGATTTGTTATTTAATATTACTGTGCAAAATTATTGGCGATAAGGTATAAATTAGAACAATTTTTTCGCGAATTTTTTTTACTGCTTTTTCTATCAATTTATTATTTTATACATTATCGAACAAATAAATATGGAGAAATTTCACGAATGGATAATATTCGAGGGTAATATTTTTAAAAGTTATATGTTTTTGTCCCCGAAATAAAAAGCGAATAGTTTTTTATTTGGACGGACCAACGGCAACATGTCATGTTTGTTTTTACAGCGAGCGTAAACCAAAAGACGAATTTTTGAACCAGGTTGCCTTTTTCAAGCTTTTTCAACAGTTACTCTACTACTACTTTGTTAAAAAAAAATGCTCAACGTAAATTCGAGCAAAAATCTGAAATCACGATGATTAAAGTAATCGTTTAATTGAAAGCTTATAATAGTAACAATTAATATTTAGTAGATATTCATTAAATATAAAAAATAATGATCGATCTTAACTTATACTACTCGGAAAGCTTTGAACGAATTTTCTTTAAGCTGCGACAATTCGTTCAAAAGTTAAATAACTTTTAATACAAAAGTGCGCGAGCGCGGCAGAGTACACATTACATCGAAGAAAACATTTCCAAACCATAGTAATTCCAGCAATTACTCACGATGAAAATATTGGAAAAAAACAAGCATACACATCTCGGTACGGTTTCAGAAAGTAACTCGTCATTTCTCACGATAATTCATACTTTCCTCCCTCACTTTCCGCAAGACATTTTCCTTCCCAACATCAATCAGTACACCTGGCCTCGTCAAAAGACCGCAAGCGAAACATAAAGCTCTCTCTCTCTCTCTCGGGGAAAAAAGACGGCTGAAAGCACAAGAGAGCGAGCGAGCGAGCGAGAGGGAGAGAGTTCAACGCATCATCCCTCTCCACTAGGCCAACCAACCCCCCCTGGAGCAGTGAGTTGGTGTCGGTACGGCGGGTGTTTCGCAAGGCGGCCGTCACGAGCGCTGCGGCGGCGCTTCGAGCCGTCAGTCCGCCAGTGCACCGCGGCCCGCGCGCACAGCATTTTCACGCTCTTCCTTCGTCGTCGTCGTCGTCGTTGCCGTTGTCTAAACGTTCTCGTCCTCGTCGTCGTCGTCGTCATGCGGTGTGACGGCTACCGCCTCCACCTCGTTATCAAGTGAAAACACGCGTGTTGTGCGCGCAAAATCTTCACTCGAAAAAAAAAAATAAAAAGAAACACGCGTATCGACTTTGTATTTATAATAGTGCTAAGAATATAGAAAAATCCAAGTGTGTTGCGTTATTTTGCTTTCGAATATTGTTGGTTGTTTGGGGGAAACAAATTTTTATTTTTTTTTTGTGACCTGTCTCCATGTGCGCGAAAGTCCGACACTCTCTGCGGTGCCGCAACTGCAGCTGATTGCGGACGATCCTGATACGAGGTGTGTGTTGTTTTCCAAAATACAGTGCCAAGTTTTTCTTTTTTTTTTTCGTCATTGCGAGTTGAACATGTGATTTCCAGTGGATGCTGCGGAGAGTGGGTATCTAAAAATTGAAAGTTTTTTTTTCTCGATTGAAAAGCTTATTGTTGGTTGCGGTTGATTGCGGTGGCTTTCGGAGGTACTATATTGGTTTTCCCCATTCGATGTATAACATATACTTACATCATTGATACTTTGATGAATTCGATTTCGCAACTGTGCTCACCTGGAAAATTGAACGACTGATGATTCATGCAATTTTCATAGATATTATTGGTGGAAGTTGATTCAAATTTTACGCGATTTAAATATATCTTTTTTTATTATAAAAAGTATCTTATTTTCCGGCGCTAACCATCAACGAACATCAGCATTTTATGTTTTTATAACAAGCGTTACAAAAATTGCAATCGAATCGGTAGGTTTATTGAAACGGAGCCAAAGATAACTGGGTCAGTGGTTCGATAAGTAATTCTAAAGGTAATTCAACCCCGTCTATTGATCAAATTTGTGGGATACGATTGAAAAATACATTTTCATTAGATTCATAGCCTCAAGGCTATTGAAAACTCTACCATCTCAGTTTCAAAATACAAATTTTTGAAATAAAAAAGAATATTACAATAATATTGAATTAGTTATAAATAGGTTCGCAAACACGAATGTTCCTTACTTTAGCATTGCATTAATAACGTCGACATTAATTAACATACGCGCGGCGATGCAGCGGATACTGCAACAACATACTAATTATATTCCAATTAATTCCGGGGGCCAAACGCGCATCGGAAGTATATAGTTGGAACAATGCGCGGATAGAGACGCTCTCGGACGACGATAACCAACCAAAAGTCAATTTCGCAATTACGACAAGCCCGGAGAGAGAGCGTTCGATTCGATTTCCATAAATTGCCAGCAACCAAGTTCGCTAATTTCATATCACGCTTCGTGGAGCCGCTATACCTGACTTTCCGATTCGACGAGTTTCTTCTTTTTCTTTTTTTTTTTTGTAAGTACAATATGACGATGTGCGTGTTGTTGTTAAAACGATTAACTTCGAGCGAATTACAAGAATCAAATTGTATCGTCATTTTATGAAAAGCGACGACTAACGAGGCTTTTGATATCGTCGGCACTCGCGAGATGTAACGTTACGAAAGTTTCGAAACGCTTCATTTGATGTATTTACGCTTTTTGCTTGGTCGTTGTATTTTACTATGCTACGTAGGAAAAGTGCAGCTTCGTTATAAAGTTACTTCTGATTATCTAATTGATGTGCATTTATTCTTTGTCAACTAACCATTTCTGAAGTTACTTTAAAGGCGGATTTTCTGAAAATCTTTTTGTTATAAATCAAGTTAAGAATTTATTATAAAAAATATTCTTGAAAGCTTGAAGAAACTTTATCCTCGTTCGTATTGAGTTACAAAGCAGCTTTTGAGTTCATAACAGCTGAGTATTATAAATCATTCGAGAAAAATGTACATCGATTTTCCATTGCATAAATAAGTCAGCTTTTGAGATTTGAAAAAGTCATTCTCGATGTAATAATACCTTACACAAAAAAAAATGCAGATACGAAAGACTTATAAAGAAACAATAGAAATGAAGTAAATCGGATTCGATGTTTTTACTTCGAAATTTGCTGCACAAAAGTCGTTATCTGTAAAAATAACATGTATTATCCTCCTTTTTCTCTGGAAATACTAAGAAGAGAAGCATTCACCATGTTATAAAAAGTAATAAGGAAGAACGAGAAATCCGAGATAAATAATGCTTGGAGGCAACAGATTCAGCTTTTTGGACGAGGCACACATACGCGTGGTTTACTCTTATTCGTATGGCGCGGGTTCCGTGAGGGTGTTCGAAGCAAACGCGAAAATCCGCTTAGTTTTCCGGGAACCTTTACGAGCCTGCGGCAAATGGATGAAAGCCCAGCGGGACTATTCTATAGGCCTATGGAGATACATAAAATTCGTTGCCGTCAGATTAGACGAACTTGATTAAGTCGACCGACTGCGACTGTGTTTTTTCTGTTTTTTTTTTGTTTTGATTCGAGATTTAAAGGAGGTCAGGTATGGGCCGAGAGAGAGAGAGAGAGAGAGAGAATGAGAGAGAGAGAGATCTTCGCAAACTTTTTCTTCTTTTTCTCGTGCTGAGATTAGATGATTGCGGAACGTTTTATGCGTGTTCTCAATCTTCCTAGAGCTGCGCGCACCTTTCCGAGGTTTACTTATTGCGGCTTAATTTATTTTTGGATGCTCAAATCTTGATGAATTTTATTATTGATGGATTATTTACTTCGGAGAGCCTTTTATGAATATCACGCTAATTTGACAGTAGCGATATCGACATCAAAACTTCAGTCTTTTATTACTTCTTTAACACTCTTAAATTAAAGAAAGTTTAAGTAAGCTACGTAATAGCTTTATAGTGGAATTCTGCCTCGACGTACATGAATTTTTCTAGACTTTGAGATAGTTTTAAATAGGGACAATACAATTTCTTTCTGTTTCCAGTCTGTTTCATGCATTTCACTATACTAGAATGAATGTTCAATGTAGTATTCATTTAGCAGTAAACCCAAAAACTTGTGCCTGCAAAATTCGATATTTCATTTCACTGCACGAACTTTACTTGTCGGTATATTGAAATGGAGTACCAATTTATGTAATATACCTCGCAAGTGAATATCGCAGTTTCGAAATACCAATTACATTGAGTTCTACTCTACACAGCAACTCGCAGATCAGCCGTAGTAATCAATGTCATAAATTCATCGTAAACAAAACGAAAACAAAAAATTCAAAACGATCACCTTACAAGCAGAATTATTTGAAATAAAGTCGTATAGCAGTTTATCGAGCAGACACTTAAAAGCGGCAGCAGAACATCGGCTTATCAGTGTCTGCCTCTTGGTTGCGCACGCAAGCTCTTTCGACAAGCAAGCAAGCAAGCCAAGCCAAGCACGCTAGCCGGGCTGCGCTGTCAATCATAGTGGCGCGCGAAAGAAAAACAGAACTGAAGTGAAAGAGAAACAAAAAGGAAGGAAAGACAAACGCTACCGCACGAATGCTACGTTCAGCCGATTGTCGACGCGCGATGTAAACGTCGATGCACACGGCAAGAGATGAATAAAAAAAAAGCATGCGAAGGTACACAGAGGCACTAGAAATGATGTATAACGGTGCCCGCGTATTCTTTGGGATTCTCTGGCGAAATGGGCTCGTTGCCAGAGTGAGCTGCGCGCCCCCACGCTTAGCTTTTCTATTTTTCTTTTTTTTTCGTTTTTCTCGTCGTGGACCTTTTTTTTTTAGAAATTGAAAGCTCTCTTTTTCTCCGCGCATATATATGCGTCCACACTGGACTCGCTCTCTTTCTCTCTCTTTCTCGTGTGTGACGAATAAAACGACTGTTGTTGGATGGTTATTGTTTTCTTCTGTCCACAACGAATACGGTGAAAGAGAATTTTTGTTCAGTTTTTGAAAATGTAATTAAAAGTTTAGCACGCTTTTATTGCCTTGGATTGATTCGATTTTTCTGATAGAAATGGTCCAGATTTTTAGAATTTCAATTGTGAGCTTACTGAAGTTGATATTTTTGGAAATTTATAAATTCGTTTAGACGGATACTTCTTTTCTAGCTCCAAATACATTTGACAAAAAAGCTGCCAGCTGCTCTGGCGGAATGCTTCATTGGAGATAAGAGTATTTTTTCATATTTCAATAAGCGATGAATTTTTTGTCAAACAAAAATCATTCAATTTGATTTCTATTGGCTGTAACTTTATTAGAAAAACTATATATATTATATCGCTATCAAAATAGAAAAACGTAGAATTCATTTTTAAAAGCATAAAAAGTTCTCTTACAAAGTGTGTATACCTACCTCAAGAAAGTTTTACATAATCACCCGAGAGGTAGGTGACAAAATTGATGCAATCAATCACCGTGGGTCTTTTGTAAACCACATTCGCTTTTTTTTTCATATTTCATCTATAATTCCTTTGAAACGAGCCCTTACACGTTAAAAAATTCATTGTCAATCCAAAGTTGCAGTAGTTTGCAATAGATTGCATACCTCACACCTACGAAAAGGAGATTGCTATAATTAAAGACTTCTCGGGCTAGATATTATAGAATTCATTGAGCAAAAACTCGTTTTAAAGCTATTTTCATAAGCTTTGAAAAGAGCCCTCACACATTAAAAAATGTATTCTTGATCCAAAGTTATAACAATTAACGCATAATGGTGAATAACAATACATCTAAAAAAAGTAGTGTTGCTATGATTTCAAATATCTCAGGCTGAATATAGCCGAATTTATCGTCCGACGACTTGTTTTAAAGCTGCTTTCATAATTTGCCCTTAAACGCTAAAAAATTCATTGTCAATTTAAAGTTTACGCTTAATAATTCCGCATGAATCACCAATCTTTTTTTAAAAATTGCTGTTGAGAAACAGCTGTAAAATTTTTTCTAGTCGATGGATCTGCTTAAAAACAATTTTCCCACCTTCATTCACCAATTTCTAAACATATAAAAAAAGATTCACCAAAATCCATCGAGTAGAAAAGTCATACCGATTGACAGTACACATTCACGCGTCCATACATAGAGACAGTGACACCATAAAAACGTAACTTTTTCTTCTTATTTCTAAAGAGATATATATAAAAATTATTCATTGATTACATGCAAGAGGTTTAGATCTCACAAAAAAAAACAAGATTGAAGCATAAAGTAACAAAAACAAAAAAAATTATAGCGAAAAAACCCAAATTTTCAAAGAAAGCGAAAACAAAGCTTCCTTTCCAAGGAAGTAATACTCGTTATTTACAGATCGATACTTTTTTCCACAATGGCGCAGAACGTTTCGTGAAAATCTGCAATTCGATAATTCGATTGATATATATCCTCCATGAATTATTGATACTCAACACGTACATATTCATCGGCACTAAAAAAAAATTGATACAGCCTGGATTTCGTTTTTACGAAATTCCATAAATTTCAATTTAAAAATCGAAACGTGATCCTTTCTTTTCACTAACCCCATAAATTGTAATTCATGCGCATAACTTTATCATGTAACACGAACGTTATTGCCAATTTTAACCTCCTGAAATACAATATATTCACATACGATGATAGAGTGGCACGTGTAAAAAGATAAATTACGCTTACACACTCAAATTTACAATCCAAGATGAATAAAAAAAAAAGAAAATATATAAATCTCACGATGAGCTGTGAAAACATCAATTATTCGTTTGCCAAAGCCATTCCATCAGAGTTTGAGCAACGTGCGCGCAACCCCCTTTTGTAAATCGCATTTCCAGCCTTCCGCGGTTACACACGTAACAGCCAACGTGTACAAATGCTGCACTCGCGCACAGGATGCCTCGCGGCCGTATGTGTGTACGCTGCTCGCTGACCTGAAGAAATCAAACCAAACCAAAGAAAAACTACAAGTTGAATGAAAAGTAAATTAGAATAGAGAGTTACAACAGATAAAATACGAGTTGTACGATGTTTTACATTTGCGCGTTATACCGTGCATAATCCATTGATTTGATTACTTGCCTGGGAGGAGAATCGAGGTGAGGTTTTGCGACCACTTTTCATTATGTGTTGTGATTCTGATCAGTCGGCGGTTAACGGGATTGCGAAATTCTTTTATTTTTATTTTAGCTATAATTAAGTCATCTACGTAAAAATTTCACGTTGAAGTGGAAAATGAGCTTTGAAAACTTGTAAAGGGGAGCTGTTTTTTTTAAATAAAACTCGATGGAAAAAAGCGACGCGGAAAAATTTTCTACGTTGAATGAAAAAAAATGAGCCGGTTTTCAGTTTTAAATAAAATGTTTTTCAGTGAGCGTGCTGCATAAATATTAATGCTCACATCAACGTTTCTCGAGTGAAGTTCGGAATGAGAGTATATATGGATAAAAAAGTAGATCAATTTGCAAATGGAAAAAATGTCAAAGATACGCAAACTCGCACTCGTTGATACATTCTTACCACGTAATATAATTAAAAAATTGTCCGATATTACACAATTTATCGCGGGACATCTCATTTGGTTTCGCCGTTCTTGATAAGGTTAAAAAATACCGATAAAATGCGCATTGATCAGCTCAGTCATATCTGTAATCAAAGGATATTTTACAGCTGATTAAATGCAGACAAGCTCGATCGATTCTCGCAGATGAATAAACCGATAATTAATTCCAATAATCCAATAAACGAAATAAGTATAACATAATTCACGAAAATATAATATCGAAAGGGGGATGATGGCATTGTAATTGGATATACGTGAGTCTCTCATCGCAATTAACGAACTACTAAAGTCGTTTTTGCCCGACGACGACGACGATATATGTCTTCGTCGGATCAGTTGACACATCCCCATTTTACACTTAAACGCAGACGTACAAAAGTGTATATAGCTTCACGTCTCACTTTTCTCCCTTCGCGCGCGCACTCTCTGTGTGTGTGTGTGCGTGTGCGTGTGTGTGTATGTGTGCATATACATACACGTTCGATGGGAGCTTTGTTCCACGTTCCCCTCCACTACTCTCGTTTGGCGCATGTTTTCCCTTTACATTTTTTATTTCCCCCCGCGTCGTTTTAGCCCTTTATTAACGTCGCGCTCGCGTCGAGCTACTTTTTTTTCTCCTCCGGTATGATGGCGAAGAAGTTTGAAGAGGGCATACGTACACACTGTTATGTGTACGCGTCAAAGTATGGGATATACGTCCTTATCCATGCTCTCGAGGACTTTTATTGAACATATGCCTTACTCGAGGTAGAAGTTTCGACCTTAAAATACTTGACGAGGAAATGCCATTGTTGTGCAATATTTTTTTAGACTTGTATTGGCTGCGGCATGGATTATTGATTTCAATGTCGAAGTTATGCGCGGAATTGGCTTGAGGTTTCGGAAGTACTTGTGATGTATATTCACAGAGCAAACAGGTGGATTTATTGACTTCTATGGTTTGTTATGGGAATTGCTTTGTTGAAATTCAATTGTTTTTCGTGAAAATAGAGTTCTGTTGGTTTCATTAACCGTCGCAAAACTTTTATTGCAAGGTATACACATTGAAAATAAAAGAATAAATAACAAAAACCAATGTAATTAAATTTTGCAACTCACTATGAATATTCTGCGTTTAAATTCAACTTTACTCACTGTGTTTACTCTCAAAAGTTGTTTCTAACCACAAAGCCGTGTTAAATGGTAATATTTAACCGGTGTAACGGTAAACACAAACAACAAAGTAAAGCGTGTAATAATTATGATGGGATATGCATACATTTAATATGAGAGACCATAATATTTCAAATGTATTTTCTCGGATGAAAAATAAAATTACAAAAAAAAAGTAAAATATAAAACCTTCATCAATTCATCTCAGTGGATAACATCCACTACAACAAACATACAATACCACACTTCAATCCATTACCAAACCGACATTCACAAAGTAAAATATCCAAATGAAAACCCAGCTCATCAATACCTCTGTCGGTTGCGACAATCACAATAATACGCGCGAGAGCACTATCCTAAATACCGAAAAGAAAGAGAAAAAAAAAGAAATGAGCCGCAACGAATAATCCTAATGGAGCGAACAAAAGCAAAACGACGCGCATTGATTCGGTGCGCCTGCAGCTGATAGACTCGTCGTCGTCGTCGTCGTCGTGACATTGTGCGTGCCGTGTGCGCCGCCGCCGCCGCCACCGCCGCCGCCGTCCGGGACAACAACCGAGAGCGCGACAAAGAGCGAGACTAATGAATAGACGCTTGACGAAAAAGGCAAGATGTAGCGATTGTTTGCCAGACTGCTGGGGTTGCGCAGACACGATGAGCTTTGGATTGAAGTATACGTTTTTTCTCTCTCTCTCTTTTCTTATACTTCTCATGCTCCTCTATTATACTCTTTTCATTCGCTGCGCGTGTTATTTATACATGTGGCGCTTGGGGATGTGGCTATTGGGGATGTTTTCTTTAGAAGAGTTTTGATATACACTGATAGTTTTATAGTTTCTTGAAGAATTGTAAAGCAATATTAAATTTTGATTTTCAAATGAGGGGATGTATGATGGAATAACGGTATAACTTGAAAATCATCGTAATTCGATGAAAATTTATGTTTAATTTTCTATATTCTTTTACGTACCTTCAACAGTTGCATATTCATCAATTCTAATACAAAAAGCATGCATTGTTTACTGCATATCGATTACGTTATAGCCAATATCTGTATCAATGCGTTCATTTGGATTCTTCGAATAGAAACTGTATAACAGAGAGATGCTTCATCCGCAGCAACATTCCCTCTCAGTTTGATCGATGCGGTATTGAATTCACGTTGAGCATTATTTTCTACTACGATACATTCTCAATGCAGGTATACGCGCACGCATGGATTCGTCGAATTCTGGCTTATTTATACGCGTCGCGCAATGATATGAACGGAATTAAAGTGCATAATATTGCTATGCGAATAATGATACAGCTTGCCGGCTAATATCTGTCGATGAATAGTTATCGTGTTATTAAAGCGTTAGTGGTATATTGGAAAATGAATGAACATCGATCATACATTGATAAATTTTTTATGAGAAAGGAAAAAAAAGCTTCACGGCATAGTTATATTTCGCGCAGTTATTTCGAGAAATATTATAAATTGCACCCGATGATTTTTGTAATTATTCTCAATCAAGACTTTCAAAGAAACTTTGAAATTCATACCCCATGTAAAAAAATAAGTATGAACAAAGTATGGGCAAAGTATAACTTAAAAGTATGACCAAAGTATGGCGATGAACACTATCCCATACTTTATAAAGTCTGGGAAAAGCTAGCCAGACTTTATCCCAGACTTTTTAATTATTCAGAAAGTATGGCATAATTTAGCCAGACATTATTCCATACTTTATGCAAGATTTTTTATTTTTTCAGATAGTGTTGATTCATCTACTCAAAAATGTAGCTTCATGTACATACGTTTTGTACCTGACGCGGCCATTAGGCCCATGAGTAATACTAACCGATCAAATTGACTGTACTCAGTAAAGTACTGCGATTATACATAGCTATTTATCAAGGTCCTAGCTGATTTTTGTATAAATACTAAGGTACGAGAACCTAATACCGCCACTAAGATTTTAAATTGCCATAACTTTTTACGCTAAGCGAATTTCTCAACGTACGTGGCCTCGTTTGAAAGCTGCCCGTTTACCCTTTGAAATGATGCCTCGCACGATTAATTTAGTTAAGTTTAACCAGAGTTATAATACTTTGAAGCGAACAATTTATTTTTGGCGTAATAAAGTCAGTGTACCTAATACCGCCATTTTAAGAAAAAAGTATTTTGGCAGATGATAATATTGTTTGGTACTGAAAAGTAACTTTGGGTATCAACATTTATCATGAAGATGTGCTATTTTCATATGATAAATTATGTAGTAATGTCTTAATTATTAATTAACA
>JAWWMK010022682.1:0-62374 GCA_035047105.1 Galeopsomyia nigrocyanea | reverse complement strand
ACCAAGTATCCGGACGAGGGGCATGTGTCTCACCGAGGGACACATGCTTTTTTTGACACAAATGGGCATGTGTCCCGTTTTCCAAAAAAACACGTGTTCTTTTTCAACCGGGATCCCCTCTAAAAGTTCACAGTTGAAAATGTTACGTAAAAAAATCGCCGTAACAACGTGATACGAAACAGAGATTCGGCAATAAAGTCAAGTTTATATAGTGTCCGGATGATAAATCATCCGAAAATTTATATCTCGTATGAATCATATCTATCAGAAAATCGATGGTTAGACGAGCGAGCGCAAACAAATCACCGCAGCGATTTGCCAGGGCATCAATCAAACAATGCAAAGCACAAGGGTCACATAATTCCTCGTGAACGAATGGCTTGGCATTTTTCTTTGAAACGCGAAAGGAGCAATTAAGCGCGGAGGCGCCGCCGCTACCACCAACCCGGAGCAAAATCGATAAGTTGTAGCCACGCAAAGCTCCTTCATTAATCTTCTTTATCGAGAAGCCACGGCGAAGGAAGTCGTTTGCGAAGGTTCTTTAAATAGTGATTGGCCCGAATTGGTTCCATTGTTACGACTTCGCTCTCTTTCGATATATATACGTACCTCACCTATAAGCGAAACAAAACGATGAGCAAAAAAAAAGAAGGAGAAGAAGAAACGAAAAGCGAACGAGCAGATCGTAAAGAAGAAAAGGACTCTCCGGGGGGAAGAAAGAAGGGAGAGACGAAAAAAAATATATTCCTTTTTCTTTACCCTCCTGGCGTGCGCTTAATTTCTCCTACGGGCGAATGTCTCGTCGTTAAGTTTTAAAGCGGCGCTGCCTTTTTAACAGCCGTAAAGGTATCTAAGTGTGCCGCAATACAGGAAAGGAACGAAATAATTGTTAAGTGTGAAGTGGCTTTCATGCTGCTTATTATTGGAATCGCAATTAGACGAGATAATGCCATCGTTGTTTTTTTTTATCGAGCAGTAGTTACTTCAGAAAAAGACCAGTTAAATTACACAGCTCGAATTTAGATGAAAAAGTTCAATTTCTAAAATGTAAAAAGTTTCTCGAAGTTATCGACTTAAAGAGCTGTAAGTCGAAGAAGTTACTAACTGAGTTATTAAAAATCCCTCTTGAAAAATCTTCGAGAAGCGAAGGGCGTAGTTAGGGTCAAAAGAAATAACAAGCTTAAGCTTTACTATCAAACGTAAAAAGAAACTTAGCCTTCTCAATATAAATCGTAGCAGGAGTCAAGTTCAATATATCCGACAATCGAGTATTTTCTTATTTCAGTCGGTCGTTTTGCACGTCCTCGGAGACTCGAAAATCTCCTTAAGTCTGCTCGGCCGTGCGGAAATGAACATTTACGAGGAGTCACGCGAAGTTGGACCTGTGAAAAGTGCGTCCGTCACGTGGATTAGACCGAAGAGGATTTAAGAGGACTAAGAACACGTAAAGACGACGCTGGCTGGACCATAAAAGTCAAGCCAGTGCGCGCGCGAAACTTCTCGCGCGACTGTTTCCACTTCGGCTGATTGTTTCCCCGGCGACTTTTATTCTTTCGACCGGGATTAGAGTGTTGAACAAAAACATCCAGATCGCACTGTCGTTTTACGATGAAAATACTCGGTTCTGGGACGATTTCTTTCGGATTTTTGCCAACTTATCACTATGAATGGAAAGAATTTTTTATAAAGATCGACCGACCTTTGAACACTTCAAAAGAACGAAAAATCTCATTTTTCTAAGAGCTTTCGAAGTATCGAGTAGAAGAAATTTTTCGAAAATCGCAAAAATCTATCAAATTACTAGATTGCATTGCGTTGACGCTCATCCTTAGTAAATATCGTATCCGACCGTACGGCAAGTACGACAGATGATATCATCATACTGCTTTTTCCATTTTTCGAAAATGAATAAGCTCGTAATAGCTCAATCTCACGGCAGATTGCCGGATATAGGCAATCGAAGGCGCGCACACACAAAGATTTAATTTAGATGGGAGGTCCGAGAAAGGCAAGACAGGAAACTGCAGCTCGGGTAGCCATTAAAAGATCGAAGACGAGCGTCGGGGCGTCGTATATAAGCCGCCGCACGTGTAGACGGCGCGGTATAGAGCGGCCGGGAAATTTATGTCGGCCAGGAACTTTTTACCGCTCTCTTTCTCTCACTCTCGAGAGAGAGAAAAGAGAGAGAGATTCCTCTGCGTTTTAGTGCCTCGCGTGCACGCGAAACAAAAGAAATGATGAGCTGCTACGATGCAAAACCTAAAAACACGCGCGAACCGGCCGTAAAAAAAAGAAGAATACGCACTCGTGATGGCTTTTTTATTGTGACGAGCTTTCTTTGTGCTTGCAGCTCAATATAAGACGCGCAAGCTCGTAAAGGCCATCGATTTTACTGCCTCGCTATAAAGAAGTTCCGCCTTCGGGCTCTTCTTTTTCTTCCTTTTTTCGGCCTCGCTATTCTTTGGCGCAAGAGGAGCTTGCGAATCTGCTGGAATTGTGTTGCTACCACCCTGATCCTCGGTTAATTCCAATCGTTGCTCTTGCCGAGGTGAGGGTAATCGAGACATTCGAGAAGTTCGTTGCTCTGATTTCTCTCGATTTCCAGCGTGGTCGAACATTTCCGCCGAATACAGCCGTTATTCCACAAACGTTTATTATCAAAGTTTCGATGATTTTCATTCTCGTTTTCACGAAAGAAGTCATAAAAAGAAAGGTACCTCATGTTACAGGTGTAGCGCCTGGCCATGGCATGGACAGCTCAGCAATGCTCAACAGTAGTGAGATCAGCGACTGTTTGGCTGCTCGACGCCAGGTGGACCAAGCCGAAATAAGCCAAGGCCTCTCGCTGAACAACGAGTACGAGTTGATAGCATTCAGCCACTTTACCCTTGCGAGAATGTATCCAGTCGAGTTGGGGTTGGGAAAGCGCGTGGTCGAGAAGCCCATCGGCTTCAAACGCAAGGATTTCGTCGAGGCATTGGCCAAGGCTCTCGACGTCCTCAACAGGAACGTCACAGGTCTTCAACCGCCGTCCGCCAAGTACAACGAGGACGATTTTCTCGAAGGATTGTACAGGGTAGAGCCTACCACTGGGACGCAGTATGAGATGTTTTTTAGGACGAAAAATTTGAACAAGAGTAGCGCGCAGACGAGTTCGCAGAGCTCGGGGCCTCAGGTTATTTAACGCATTTAATTAAACTACATTGACAGGATAAAAAGGGAATATTTCTCCGTTGTTTTCAGCAGACCAGCCAAACAAAAGTGACGCTGATGAGGCCGTTCGCTCCAATCCAATACGTTATGACGGAGCATCGCCCCCACCACAAGGAGCTGATCCACATAATCTTGCCGCTCTCCGGGCGGACGAGTACCTTTCAAAGCTTCATGGACAAGTTTGTAAAGATAGGCCTGAGGAACGACAGGCGCGTGCACCTGACTGTTGTGTACTTCGGCACCGAAGGCCTGAGCGAGGCGCGTGCCATTATGTCGCGGGTGCTGATGACTCGGGGCAGCGGGGGAACTAATCAAAATCTCAGATTACTTGCCCTCAACGAAACTTTCTCCCGCGGAAAGGGTCTGCGAGTCGGCGCTGAACGGGCCTGGGGTGGCGAGAAAGACGTGCTGCTATTCATGTGCGACGTCGATGTAGTCTTTAGCGCGAGGTTTCTCGACAGGTAAGTCACTTTCCTTGCTTTCATTTTTTTTCTCTGCACTTTCATTAGCTCTCATCGCGTAAATTAGAATAATCCAGTTACACTGAGAAAAAATTGCATAATCATTAAGCACCTGGGTGCCTAATGATTATGCAACTGGATTGCGTAAATTTGACCTAATGCTGGAGGTGCCTAATCATTAGGCACCTTCACCTAGATAGCAATTATTCAATGCTGAAATAAGTTGATGGATCGCTGAAATAAACAAAGAGTGTATGGTATGTTGATGCAGTATAGTAGCAGTAAGATTAAATAGATATATAAATGGCAAAGGAGGGCATCGAAATAGTTATTACTAGTCGTTGGCATCACGCGGTACACGCGGCTTTGCAATTTTTTTCTTTCTTTGTATTATTTTCTTTTAATTGCATGTGACGTAGAGCATACAAAATTTTCACGTGTGGTGCTTTTCAACAACCACTGACATTGCTGCCCTCTCGAGCTCCGGCGAATTCTGATTTGACTTTCTGTCGTATTCTATACTCTACAGAAGGGCCACAGTAAGTTTCGTCGGAATATTTTATTGCGTTCGAAAATTATGAACCGATAAAGTTTCAGTGATCAAAATTATCGCTTGTGTCCTTTTCAACAAACATTGAGATTGGCGGGATATTCTGTATTGTCGAATCGAGAGAAATAATTTCGTCACGGAGCCTTTGTTTCATACTTTCATTACACTCCTTACCGTCAATATACTCTCAAATTGTTTATATATAAAATTCTACTACAAAAATCACTATATTTATGATAAATAAATCCAAATTAGTCTGTCCACTCAACATTCTGGTTGCCTTTATTCGTAAATTCATTGAATTTCCTCAATTTATTCCGAATTATTGAACTTAATATGTAATAACTATTTCAATGCCCTCTATTGTCGTTCATACCTATTTAGTCTTACATACTTATACTGCTTCCGTATACCCGATACGCTCTCTTTATTTCATCGATCCATCAACTTATTTCGGCATTGGATAATTGTTATCTAGGTGGGCGTGCGTAATCATTAGGCACGTCCATCATTGAGTCAAATTTATGCAACCCAGTGCCTCATGATTACGCACTTTTTTCTCAGTGTAGAATACGCTCAAAAAGGCGTGAATAGTCGAGTTATCGTGTTGCGCTCTGGAGCGCCGTGAAAAATGAGAAGTTTATTCTGTGTCTCAGGTGTCGATGGAACACGGCCCCGGGACGGAAAGTCTATTACCCCATCGTCTTCAGCCTCTATAATCCGCACGTTGTGTACACGCTGCAGGGTAGAAATGTACCTCCGGAAACGGATCAGCTAGTCATCTCCAGGGATACCGGCTTCTGGCGAGATTTTGGCTACGGCATGACTTGCCAGTATAGGTGACTATACCAATTTCCCATCCTTCCCTGATCCTTTGTGTGCTTTGCTTTAGCTATTTAATATCATTGTCTATCGGTTATCACGGCGTAGCAAAGTTACGAACTTCGCTCGACTTGAGCTTTTATAAAATATTTCAAGTAGTGTAATTGAATGCTTTGAAACTAATTATATAAAATATTTTTGAAAAAAAAAAACAACACAGATCGGATTTCCTGAGGGTACGTGGCTTTGACGAGAACATCGTTGGCTGGGGCGGCGAAGACGTGACCCTCTACCGCAAGTACGTCAAGAGTAACATCAAGGTCATCCGCGCCACCGACCCTGGTATCTTCCACATCTGGCATCCCAAGGTAAACGACCGCTTCTCTCTCGTTTGCCGACAAAACGAGCCACGAAATTTCCTCCAGAATCGGCAGTCGCTAGCGTTTAGTGTTATTATTATTTCCGCCCGACGGCATTCTGGCACGCGCTCTCTCTCTCTCTCTCTCTCTCTTTCTTTCCTACTTTATCGCGCGTAAGCTGTTCTCCAACTGCACTCTCGTATTGTCCTTGTACTCTCCAATTTCTGTAGCTTCGGAGCCGCTTGCCTCACTTCGTTTCTTTCTTTTTTCATTTTGTTTTTGACTTTTGCTCATAAAAGTCGATGATACGAATCTCAGGAAAAACAATAACGGCATTTTCAACTTTTATCCACTCTACTCATATCGGCTCGAAAGTATAGGGTCTTTAATGTTTATTTTTCTTAGTCTCATCCTTCCACGTATTACATCAAGTGACAATTATTTTTATATATCCTTGCAAAAATACAATATTTCAGTCTTTTTGAAGTAATCGAAAACCATTTCATTGAATCTGTTGATGCAATTACATGGCAGGTTAAAAAAATCCATTCGAAACGAAACGAATTTGTTAAATGGCAGCGCAGAAACTGGAAAATATTTTCCTGAAGCGCGGTATGGCATCCAATATCGAAGCGCAACGACTGTCGATGACAATCCACTTTTAAAATAAAAATCCAGAATAAAAAAAAAGTCCAACGCTCTGGCAATCCAATTTCGTAGTCTCGACATTTCAGCTCTTCACCCGCTCCGATGAGATCCTCGCTTCTGCCTGTAGAAAAATTTTAATTAACGCGAGTGACACAATTCTTCACGGAACTTTGAGCTGCGCCAACTGACGTTTCTCTCGATACACGGCATTTGTTGTAAAAACGCTCGCGCGCGACTTGTACCCATCTATTGGGAATACTAGTAGCTTCGATGGCTTGGAAAATGCTTCCCTTTGGAATCCGCTATTTTTGTCCTTCAACGACCTAGATCTGTCGTTTGCAATCAAGCAGTTTCAGACTGATTATTAATATGCAATTCGTACCGCGTTGAAATATGTCATCGCAATAACGTCGCCAGGTTCACGTTTATCGGAAATGTAAGAATATAATATTATGAGTCTATTTCTTATGCTAGTTAAATATTTGATGAAAACGGATAAAATAGTTATTTCAAATATATTTTTTTTCAGTGCTTTCAATTTCGAAAACACAATTAATCGACAAAATTCGAAAGCTGACCATCCGCCAAACCTAATAAAGTAGCGTGCTAACTCGTTGGTAAAGTCCGACGGTAGCACTATAGTTAAGGGATATTTCCAAGTGTAATGCTATTAGTCGAAAGTTCAGCGCGCTAATAAGCCGGTCACCGATTGAATTTAGCTGGCGCGCCAAAGGCGAGAAAATCGTTAGATGGAAAATTCGCGCCTGCGAGAATCACCTCTACCCTTTTAACTTTTTCGCGCCAGCCTGATCGTATCGGAAATACGGCGGATGGTACGACAAAGTAATGTAAGTCTGCAGACGAGTTTTTTCCCTGCCGAAAGAGTTTCCTTTGATGTCGTCTAATCACTTGTATAACGCTTTGAATTTTAAAACGAATATTATAGTTATTATGAGAATATGAATTTTGGCTGACTATATTTTGCCATTACTACTTAATTTGACTTTCGCATGGAAGTATACAAGCATAATTTATTTTCATAATTCAAAGTATTTCTAAATTGCAGGGAAAGTATTTAAATAGAGATACAAGTTTATCTGCTACAAACTCCGACGTCTAATTAAATGCTCAAAATATCTCTAACGCAGCAAAGCTCATTTTCCTCGGAAGACTAGTCCGATACCAATCATAACAGTGTTCTCAGAATTCGACATTCGAGACCGTTGCCCGTGAGTGAAACGAAGGCTCAAGGCATTGTAGGATCCTCAAGCGCAGTGTAGTATGCTTATATATCTTTGAATTCGCGAAATATCTTGCTAGTCGAATCAAGCTGAGACGCCCGCGGGGCGCCGAAAGGAAATTCCCGAGCCGTAGCTGCTTTGCTCGAGCTATTAATAGATATCCGATATGGCTGACGACTATCCTCTCTCAGGCTCCTTCGTCAAATAGTTCTCACACTCCTTTCATCTCCACCCCCTAATGGCTTCGCGGTGCTTCAAGGGCTTACGCGAATTTTCCGACAATTATGCGCGTAGTTTGCGATGAGGTATTTTAGAGGTGATCTCGCGAGAAATTATTTCCGGTTTGCTGAGCTACATTGTTTCGTCATTGTACTTCAGCGTGATTATCAAAGTTATCGATTCTTCGTGTTTTGTCGAATGTTTGTCGACAAGAAATTTTGGTTACGATATTCTTCGTTCATTCAAATAGAAAGATCTCATTCGAGGCATTTTACTTCAAACTTCGTGTTTGTTGATTCTACGCAAAACGCCTTTGATCTTCGGCCGCAAACGAATAGCCAACGAAGTACTACAAACGCTCTATTCGCAGCACTGAAAAAGCTATAGTGAGCGCGGAAGGAGAGAGAGAAAGAGGGCAATCTCTTTTGGCGGTCGTGGCCGCGCGTGGAAATGCTCTAATCCCGACGAACGAGCACAGAGTAGCCGAGGAAAAGCCGCAAATACCAAAGTTCCAAAGCGTTGCTGCGAGCAGCTGCGAGAGTGAGAGATAGAAGAGCTCGATGTGGGCAAATATTACGGACATGTAGAGTAAACTACACAAGTGCTGTGCTATCGCTTTTTCCATTTACCGTTTGTTTATCCAAGCCTTTCCCAACTGCTTTCACTCATTAATAATGCATTTAATTACGATATGCACTTGCTTCAGGCTAGGGACTGTCTGTTAGCTCTCACTGAGGGAATTTCAGCAAGGGATTTCGAGTTTTAGACCGAATGAAAGTTGCATGAGTGAAGAGCGGATACGTGTAATTCTAGTCGGCAAATTGGATGAATGGATTGCGTTACCTAGTGCTGTATGTACTTTCCGCCAAAATTTACCTACGTAATTTCAACAACTAACGTTAACGCTCCAACGAACATATTTTTTTGCTCTTTTTCTTTTTTTTAGCTTTTTAAATCTATTTACTAAAACTCATGCACTAGTGAATTGGGTTACAAGTTAGCGATGTTAAATTTCTATTAAAGCAGTTTGTAAAAATGTCATTAAATTCTATAGGGATCCTATTAAGAAGGTATAAAATTCTGAAGATTGAAAATCCATGACCGTATAACTTTAATTTTCAATAATTTTACATCAATATCAAAGTTGAAATTTATTATTTAAACATTTTTCCATCGCGGCCAGTGCAAGTATCAAAATCACCTATAAAAATTCTTCGTTCAACGTTTGCAGGTATGCTCGGGCGGTCCAGGTCAACGGCTCTCGACCGACCAATATCGCGCTTGTATCCGTTCTCGAGCACTAAACGAAGCATCACACGCTCAACTTGGCTTTTTGGCCTTCCGCGAGGATATCGAAGGTCAGTCGATCAGTAATATCAAGAGTTCGACGACTAAGAAGAAAAAGCCCGCGCCAAAGAAGGATAAGAGGACTAAGCCGGTACCAGTGAGGACCCTCAAGCAGCGGACATGATCGCTGTATCTCTCGCTACGACCGTTTGTAAATACGACCGAGTGCTAGTGTACATATTGCCGAATGGTTATCTAGTCGATTTACCACGTGATAGAACGCTTTTGTTTAATTAACATGTTGGACATTTTATTATCTGTTTCTCTTATGGTTTACATTAATTTTTTTTTTCAAATAGTTAGCAAGTACAAGCAACGTGTTCTACATGTGTGATCAGTAATAAAAAAAGTTTTATTCCTTGCCTATTTATAATGGACAAAATTATTTTTTTTAAGTAACAGACTCAACATGAGTGATAATTTAAGCGTGTCAACTGACAAAACGCATATTTGGAATTGTAAACGTGGTTTTGTGATCATCTCCTTGTCTGGAGATTAATGACTATTCAAGAAAACAAATTTGTATAGAAAAGTTTCTATTACATATAGAGAGTAACTCGTTATAAACTAAGTGATTTGAATGAAAACTATGAAGAAAAAAAATGTTTTAGAGAGATTTGACGCATCGTATCGGTCAATTAAGAAGATGTGTATATGTGAAAGAAAATTTTGCGTCGCCTATCAAATAAATATTCCACCATTTCCACCGTACGCCCCCAGCAACTATCCAAATATCATGTACAAAAGTACTGTGTATAAACCAAAGATTATATTGTATGGATATTATATATGACTCACTATATCAGAATATCGAACGAGCTTTGGAAAAAAAAACAAAACCAAATGATTAATCGTAATCACCACTTGATAAAGAAAATTCCCTTTTAACCAATTTTTATTAACCAATTTTTACGAAAACCAAAAATTTTGCACTGATTAGTTGAATAGCTATTTCTATCGAGCATTTATTAAACAAAATTTTTACAAATCAACGCACAAAACATAAGATAAATACGTAGTGCATCGCATTTTGCCAATGGAAATTTTTGAGAACTTACCTTACCTTCTATAAACCAGTCAGAGAACCCTTTTTACAATCAATTGTGAATTGAAACTTTTTATCATTCGCAATCCGTCGAATTCAGCGTCAAGTTTTTCATAAAAACCGAGAGATGAATCCAACGTCGTTTTCGCGCGCCTCTCTTTCGGCTCGAACTTTTCACCGCGAGTGGCTCGGCGCGGTAAAAGCATCGCGATTCGAACGATATGAAAATGCCAAGGGAAATTGCATTTCGTTCGATGTACTTCGCGCGCGAGTAAAAACCTATACCGCATACATATGTACGTACATGCGCGCGCACACACACAGACCGCCTGTCCATTATATAGGGAGTAACTTTATGAAAGAACCGAAATAGCGGGGCGGCACTTCGCTCGAGGATTCGCGGAAACTGTTCTCTTTGTGCGCCCGCGAGAGCGAGATTTTACTACTTTCTTCGTCGATGGCTCGGGCGCACGGGTTTTTCGATGAAAATTTTTTCAATTTTGTACTTAAAAAGTGTGAGGTTGTCAGATTTTTTACGCGTCATGAGTTTTTAATGTTGATCATTTTTGAATGTTAGATAAAAGTATGTTTCTGCTGTATTTATTTGTTTTTGTTGGATTTGTTGATGGAAAATTTTACGAGATTGTTATGTATTATTATGTATAGTACAGTGCCAATTGAATGTCATTTTGTTGCGTAGCGTCTCTACGTCACCTATAAAAAACAAAACAGATTGATGTTCATTAGACAGTACCTTCCTCATCACGTTGTTTTATGTCAGCGGAAAAGACTTTGTATTATACAAGATGTAAACAAATTATGGCAAATATAAATACATTAATAAACTGTCTAAGCTGTGAAAATTCTTGTAAACCCTTATTTTATAATCCCTTCATCCTATTTATTTTCTTTTATGATTTTCACGATTCGATACAACTTTTTAAAAAGAAATCGGACAATGAAGTACTTACGTTCTCCAGCTAGCATCAGTTTTGTGCTTTCCTCTCATCAATCAAGAGACTCTTTGGCAGACTACATAATACGCCGTTTCGGCATCAAGTGCTCGCATCTATCACCATCCATTATTTTTTTTTAACTTTAAAGCCATGTACACGTCAGCATCACTTATCTGATATAATTTCCAAAACGAACATGTAAATATTAAAGGGGGCAGATTGTACGTTATTAGAGACCTAGAAGTTTGGCAATTCGTAAGGGAGGCGTTGATTACTTCCTCGATAACGAGGTAGTCGCTTTTCAGAAGAGAGGGCGGGAGGGGCGAAGGCGCGGCATCGTTTTTACTGTAACGAGACGATAACGAGTCCGACCGTTGGAATGATAAAGAGGCGCACAGCTCCTGCATGAGTTATCAGGTTAATTATGGATCCTCTGGACCGAACTCGCGCGGCAAAGTGCCTTTCAACGTTCGCTGGCTAAATAATGATCTCCCATTTCCTTTCTGCCGGCCGAGCAAACTGCAATAAGAAGCGCCATTGAGACTCGACGACTTGTCTTTCGCTAATGCGCGCGCAGTTTGCTCAACTTTCTACATAACTGATTCTCATTAGTCCTACTGCTCGGTGTTCTTCATCGCAACTTATTTATTTACTGGTAAAATGAAGAAGAAAAAGTTTTAACGTGAGTTTGTCTGACCGAATCTACGCATACTCCACTAAAAAAAAATAACGAACGAAGAGCGGGGAAAAAATCAATAAACAAAAATAAAACTTTTCAATCGGATTGCGGAACAATACATCACAATTTTACTACTCTTTCGGGCAATAAAAATTTTATGCTTATAGCACTTCTATTCGAATATATATCCGTTCTCAGTGCGCGGCTGCAGGCTCTCGCAAGATTTTATGGCAGCAATTAAATCAGGCCGAGCGTCATGAAAAAAAAAGGTAAACGATCGAAAAATGTATATTTGCACTCTAAATGCAAATAGACCACGTATAAAATGCAACTACTCGATTCTCCTATAGCATCCAACGTGTACCTATACGTAGCGATATACAGGTATACAGCGACAAAAGGGGTAATTGGGTCAAGAGGTACGCTTCGAATATACCGAGAACTGAGAAGCGACTTTTCGCACAGTGACGCAGGGAAAAAAGATAAAAGTGGAAAGACCCGTAACTAAACAGCCCGTGCAGCTCTTGGGCTATCGGCTTTTCAATCTCTGAGTCTTCGTTCCCTTTTTTAACTCACTGTTACTTTTTTTTATACGTAGTACTCGTGACTCGTAGTATAATTTAAAGATGTTAAATTACTCGGTAGCTTTAATTTATTTTCCAAAAAGTACTAGCAAGTTAAACTACTTTACGAGGGTCGAAGAGATAATATAAAAAATTAATAAAAAATAATGTATAGTCAATAGTTAAAAAATTAATTTTTTTCTTTTGATTGTTTCGATTTCAATGAAACAGCTGCACCAGTAGTTTCGAAATAATTATCGTGACAAACGACGGAGGCGTAGATCCTCCATCAGCAGGCTAGTATATTCGTGTTCAAAGCTAACTCGGAATCAAATTACGGCGAATGGAGCGATGTATCATTTATCGCGAAATCGAGATTCAGTTTCTCCGCGCGGCAGGAGTTTAGCGAAGTTCTCGGCCGCAAAGAAGCTAAGGCGGATTAGCGTTCCTCTCGAGTTCCCCATTTACATTAATTATTCGCGAGCTGCTGCTAGTGCCGCCACCGCCACCGCTGCTGCTGCTGCTGCTGCTGCTACGACAAAGGATTTACAAGGACTTAGAAGGCTTCACAATGTGCCAACTCGAGATAACGCTTTTGAGACGGATCGTATTTTTATCGATATGTAAGCTCAATAGGCTTGCATCCAATTAACTGCAATACCCCCATTGTTATAGGCGGCTCTTTCAGCCTGATCTATTGTTTTAATTTTAATTAACGCCGCCACATTTCAAAGCCATTTATTGTTTTGGAATTCATTTTGAATGATGATGTAGTTACGTACTTTTAATGAATCCTCGGTTTATGATTCTGATGAATCACTTTAACACGTTTTGTCATTTTGAAACATTATGGCGTGATCATTATCGTTGGATTTATGATTCTCATTTGTTCAGGCAAATATTAGATGAAAAATGAAATGAATACTAAAACTCTCATAGTTTACGGTCATTTTCATATTTTTATTGTGAAATAAGTGGCATATTTCCAGGAAGGTATATTAAAATGAGATCTGCTGAAAATGTGGCAACTGCGAGAATATCGTATCTACGTGGTAACAAGGGAAGACGAGTCACAGTAGGTTGAGCTCGGGAGAGAAGGTAATTTTTCCACCATCATCGTCCGGCAAGCGTGAAAGTGGCATACAGCTCGCCGGGCAGAGCCAAGAGAGCGAACCTTTTATGAAGCAATATATCAGGAAATTACCCTGGAAATGCTCTTCTTGTGTTTCATACGGTAATTTGCTGCTCATGCTCATTTTTTCCCTCCGATGTAACGCGCTGACTGTGACCACGCAATCTTGTGCAAGAAAAGGAAGACTGGTCCAACGTTTTGATTGAATTTATGAGTGCCGAGACCACAATCTTCCTTTATTATAACTTTTAGTATATTTGCGAATGAAAAAAACAAATTTTTTCTCTTTCAAAGTATTTCGTTTTGAATTGTGCACGAACAATGCTTTTGTAATAATATCAAATTACAGGTTGATGCTACTACGGCGCCATGTAACAGTGTGATCAAATTTTCCTCTTTGATGTTTGTTCGCTGGTGAATAATGTTCGGCAAAGCACCGTTATAATCTCAATGTATTTGCACACCTACGTTTGAGTATCGAAACATATTTAGTTGAATCTCAGTTTCAAATGATTTTCAGAGATTACCGTTTGTTTGAAAGTGGATCACGAATGCCCGCCTCAAATTGCAAAAAAAATCTGAATATTGAATTACAAGCGCAAAAAATGACAGCCATTACGCGAATCCCCTCGCATCAGTGAAAATTCACAATTTAATAATTGCCACGGACATCAGCATAAAAACAGCCATCGCGAAATAATGTGCACTCCGTTATCAAATTTCTCTCTCTTCCCTCGTTAGCAATATAGCGAGTCGACAGGCAGAGGGAGAGAGAGAGAGAGAGAGAGAGAGAGAGCCATGCGCAACTTTGTGCTCGCGTCGCAAGAATCGTCGGCGTGATAAACGATCGCCGCGTTTTCCACGCGGGCCAGCAGCAGCAGCGATTAATGGGTCAGCGATAACGCATTGTATCTCGGTCGGTCGCGCCCCATTGCCCATTATGACTTCACCGTAATGACAGTTTGCTTTTTTGCAAAGCGGAGCTCGTAAGAGAGGAACCAAAAATAAAGGAAATAAAAGTCGTGACTTACATTGCTATTTAAAGCACGACTCGATTGAGTTTCCGTGAAAGAGAGGGAAAAGAGAGACACGAAGAAAGGTCGGCGAGAGCGAGCTTTCATTGAAGTTGCTACTGCTGCTCGGCTAATCAGAAAGAATCAGACGGCAATTGAATGGAGATGTTGGAATGAAATTACAAGTACGGCTATGCGACGGGCGCCGTTGTAAGGGCTGCAATTAACGGCAATAATTGGGTCGCTTTGATAAACAGATTGACGCTGCATTTCTCGCTCTCTGGCTTGATTAACATCGCTATCCCTCTCTAACTCTATCCCTGCGCGAAGTCACACACGATGAAGCGGGACAAAGAGGAGCCGCCGCTGAGGAGGAGGATAAATTAAGAGAGAGGGAGAGAGAGAGAGGCAGACAGACAAAGCCTGTCATCGGTGTTGGCTCTGTGCCGCGCTTATTGCGTATTCGGAGCGCACGCTTGTGGTGAGGCACCATGTACCACTACCTTGTTACCCCCTATGAACCTCTTTATAAATCATGCCCTTGTGTCATTGACGGTACATGTGCATTGCGGTTTGTTTCCTGATGATCGACGTGGATAATCAAGTTAGTTTCATGCCTTTGCACTTTCAGATTCAAAATATTTTGTCATTTCTCAAAAATTTTATTTGGAATAGAAAAATATATATATCCTCCCAAATTCCATAAAGTTCGGGAATCGCGCTTTTTTTTTGTCATGCTTGCATCGTTTTGTTGACCGAAAAATAAAAAAATCTGCGAGCACTTATGTACTTTTTGATCCATCAGCCATACAAATCACGCGCAAAACGAGGCGGCTAAAGTTTACAGCACTTTTACGCCTTTTCCAGCTCGCCAACTTTCCCACGCCCCTTTTTTGCTACGTACTACACGCGAACAATTCGCGCGCAGAGTCAGCTATATCCGGTGCACACTCTCCGAAACTGCTCGCTGCGACTCTCACTGTATACGAAATATAGCGACAACGCGTGCACTCTGCTTTAGAGAATAAAACGCTTCATAAAGTGTGATGAGGTTATTTTTTTATTGGCCAACAATAACATCAACGTATGTTTAGAATTATCTGTTTAAAAGACCGGGCATAATTATACTTGGATGGTTCATTGTTATAAAAATATTATCTATTCTTACAGAGTGGTCCGGTGATTTTACAGATTGAATAACTTCTGGTTTCGAAGTTCAAAGTCGATTACAAATTGATTAAAATTTCAGAAAGATATTTAATGATTTAATGATTTCATTAAATTTTATTTGATGATGATTTCAGATAAAGAAGTAGTTGATTCCATAAACTGAATAAAATAGCCCCTCGCATGCTTATAAGCTACATGCTCCTTTTATCCGGAATTAGGAATCCGTAATTACGAAGAAAGTCTAGTAAAGCAGCAACTTTTCGCCGTGGGTTTGCAAGCGAGAAAAGGAAAATTAGACTGGAGAATCAAAGACTTTAATATAGTTGAAATAACTAAGTCGAACGAGCTTGTTATCCAATTAACGTCGAGGAAGCCGCAACTGCGCGAGGTCATTACCCAGCCAACGAAGATCGGCTAGAGAAGAGTCTAATTAAAGGATAATCTTACCCTCCCCAATCCCCTCCCTTCCCTCTAGTGTCGATTAACAGGAAAACTCTGCGTGGAAGAAGCTTTCGCGAGCGCGCCCTCCACTCTGCATATTCTTGATAACTTAGACGTCTTTCGGACTTTTCCTCAGTTTCCTAGCCACAACAACAATTGCTACCCGACGTCACGCCAAATTGGTAATTTTAAAATTTTTCAGATTTTATTAGAATTTTTTTTTTAATCATTCGAAAATAGCAGTATATCGAAGAACCAACAGCTCTACTTTTCCTAGATATATTATGTTGATAAATTATATTTCATTCGTAACCCAATTATTTGTTTTATGAATTAATCAATCATGATGCATTTTCATAAATTTTGCGTACATAGAACAATTTATGTTAAGAAATTAATTTATAACACAAATAAATTTCGTGATTTCCTCTACTCTCTTTACATAAATTACAATGACACTGTTTACTCATAATAAGAAGAATATTGATGTTTAAAAAAAAAATTTCTGAATCCGATTTGAATTGCTTTGGTTAAAATTGTGTGAAATATTGTCATGAGAAATACGAAACTGACGTTTGAGCGGAACTGCAATTATAAATTGTTGTAATATTATGATCAAGGATAAATAAGCCGACAAATATCCCTCTGTCAGTCGAAATTTTCAGTGAATTTCAATGCTCCTACTCATACAGATAACACCGTAAAATACCGGCCAAAACATAATATGCAAAATTCAACCGCATACTCTTGGCGTAGTCTCATTGGCATACATTATTCAATCCGCGCATTCAAAGGGATAGGAATTGCAAAAATTTCTAGCGCACAGCTATACAACCGCTATGCCAATTCACCACGAAGGGTGCAACGAACGATTACGCAGCAGATTTCTGCATAGATTAACCCGTAGAATCGCGCCCTTTTCGACAAAGAAACTGTGAGCCAGTGAATTTCGTGGAAAATAAAAAGAAAGCCGACGGTGCGGGAGTTCAATGTTATCGAATCGGTCGATCGTCAACTCGCAGGATATGACACACAGGTTCACGTCGGTGATTAAGCGGATTCCACCTGCGCGCCTCGAGCGTGACGAGAGCGCGAGACTACTTCGACGCTATACGTTCATAAAATCATTGTGCTCTCTATTATTTTATGTGACTAATGATTTTATTCTTCAAAAGTACGAAAGTGTGACATATCCGAGATGAGACTATTGCTTTGCTTGTGAAAATGTCACATGAGATCGCTATTACACAAAGAATCTTCCACTCTATGCAAAACCATCATGTAGATTTTTTTTTCTGGCTAATTTTATTTTAAGTACCCACAGTTTCACACACTCGTAATACCATATTGTGGTAGAGCAATAAAAACTTTTGTTCTTCTTCATGACTTCATTGTTTCAAAGTCCGTGATGTAAATGACCATCAGTTTTTTTTTAATAATCACATGGATTACTTATGACGTGAATCGCACAATTAAAATCAAATTTAAAAGACCACTCGTGTGAAGTATGGACGTTGGCAAGTAGTCTGTTAAAAAGAGAGAAAAAAAGAACAACCGTGTAAAAGAGCCTCTATTGCTCGACTTTATGAGAGGGTAGAGTCCGCTCACACGCGATCCTCTTTACTTCGCGGCGCTCCTCCCACGAGCGCAATAAATTGCAGCACCAAGTTCGCGGCCGAAAAGACGCTCGTTCTTTTCCCTTTCTCTCTCTCTCTCTCTCTCTCTCTCTCTCTCTCTCTCTCTCAGGGGGCTGTTGCGTGCGCAAAAGCGTCTTCGCAAAATAACGACTTAAATATATTTCCTGGCATTTTTTTTATCGTCTTACGAGACTTTTATACCACCGTTTGATTAGTTTTGCAAATTACACTGTTCAAATAACGAAATAGTGGAAAAATTCGAAGGAATATTCAGCGCGCTTGGAAATAGTACATGGATATACGTTCGAGAAAGAGCATCGATCGAGAGGGTTTATAAAATTTTTAAATCATCCTAGGAGCTTCTTTCAGTTTATACCTTCGCTTTGCTTATGAAAAATGCTCGAGCCGAGCCCTGAAAGAATCGTAAATAAAGCGTGCAAAGTAAAAGAGTCTTTTACATTTTACATATACTCTCTCCCTCCCTCCTTTGCCTTCATACTTACGTTTTCATCAATAGCTGCTCAAATATTATTTCAGAATACTCTTCGTTGTAATCGCAATTAAAAATAATACTTATTTGATATTAATGAGGAATAATTGCATTGATGCACGATGATCGATTCAAAATCTATTGAAGTGCATTTATAAAGAAAATGTATTTCCATTAGCGTATCAATTAAAATTGCTTATTAACTAATAAGCATAGATGCATTTCACTGCGCTATATTTAATCATTATTTACGTTTATGGAGAAACTGTTAATCCAATTTCGCGACCTCCCTCTCCCCCTGCTACGGCGCAGAGCTGGTACGTGCAAAACTACATTTACAAACAATGGATTGCATTGCATCAAAGTTTCCAATGATCAGTTTCAAGAGCCGAAGATCGCAAGTAGCGAAACAAGACGAATGCTCGGGCAGTAGTCGAAAAGCATTTTCTTTGTTATAAAAATCATACACGCATCGTGGCGGATGTCTTTCGTGCAAAAAAGACAGAGAGAACAAAAGGCGTTTTTCCTCGGGAGGGAAAACAAAAGGGAACGAACGAACCTACATCTCGATACGAATCTCACGAGAGATTGCGAGATTTTTTTTGCCGCTCCCGGAGATCGCTCTCGCGATATGGCGCGCGCGAGCATCTTCGACCGTCGCGCGCAGAAAAAGTGCGTCTCATTTCGCGAAGCCAGCGGTTATTAAATTGCCTTTGTACTGCCTGCAAAACTATTCCTCGACTGACTTCTGCTTTTTTTTTGTTTTGTTCTTCCAACGAACTAACCAGTCATTTCTCGTTTTTTTTTATCGAAGCGAAGGTTAAGCATATCTTACGCCCATAGGAAAATTAGACGTTACACGCACACTAAGTGTTTCCTGGTTTCGCAGAGACTCACGGTAATTTGACGTATCCTTGATACGCTATTGTCGCCCCTAGTTGAAAAAAAAAAAAAGCAGAATCATCTTTCACTTAGGACCATAGGCAAAGTACGGCGTATAATAAAGCCTGCGCAATATGCGTCACGCTTGCTTCGCTTTCCGCCGCCGCCGCTATACGTTGGGAAATTGAGGGAGAGCAATTCAATGCTTCCACACATGTGAGAGTTGCGTTGGCCAATGTTTGCTATGGGAGAGCAAGAGATGAGGTCTTATTTTTCGCTGCATGAGCGAGTAGATAAGCGCTTGCGCGCCCGTTCCCTCGAACTGCACAATTGCTCATTCGGCTGGCGTTTATTAATAAGCCAAGTTGTGGAATATGATTTACTGCGTTGCTTTGCCGTCCCGAATGCTGAACTCCAACTATCATTCTCGTTAGTTCGCTCACAACGATGGCATTGAATTTTGTAAAAATATCGTGACACCATCAGCATTCTTTTTTTCAATTATTTGTATACTTGAGACTGCTGTGGAATAATTATAATACAGTGCTGTAGTACGTCGAAGACTTTGATTGATAATCATAATCCATGAGAATAAACTGTTAATAAGCTATTTGTCGAGAGAGAGAGAGAGAGAGAGAGAGAGAGAGAGAGAGGGAGAGAGAGAGACGTACATTATTATGGACAAGACAACATTTTTATCACGTAGGCCACTTCATTATCTTAATAAAAGGAAAATTCTCATCAATTCCATTCGCACAGACAGCGCAACAAATGCATAAACGACTCTTGGATGGAAAGTCGTAAAATTACGGAAGTTATTACGCAATTCGACGAGAGTCCGCGAGATCCCGCATTAATCTAGCTGCCTCTTGTTTACCTCGGCAAAAGAAGAAAAAAAAATAAAACATCTTTACGACAAATTGCAGACTCGGAAAAAAGCCTTAATTACCGATTGGTCGCCTTCAAGCGTCTCGGCAATTTGTCGCGGCTAGTCCGATCGATTCCGCAGCTCGAGCGGTGGTGAGAAAATTAAAGTGAGCTACGCGCAAGTTCGAGCTACGAGAAACTTCGTTACTCACCTCAACAATTCCGAATGAGGCTCGCTCGTTCGACAAGTTCAATTGTCGAAATAGTATCGCGATTCAGTAATCTTCATAGTTAACGCTTCAAAAAATTTCTGAAAAGACATCAAAATGGCAGGGGAAGTTCAAGACAGGACGAGAAGCCGAGGGAAGGAGGCAGTTAGCGTGAAAAAACATGATCACCGGATGCACAGTGGTATATCGCCCACATCAAATTACGTTGGATATTTCGCGAATTAATACGTCCGAGAGTTTACGGTACCTCCGAAATTATTCGGTTCACTGTGAAGGTTCGCTGATTTTTTATCCGAGGAAGTCGCAAGTTCATCGACCTCTCCGTCTCTCGTTGATTTTCATCATCCTTGTACTACCAGCACTTTATCAACAATCGAATGTTCAGCAGTTTTTCTTAGAAAAAATGGATTCATGTATTTACATACTCGCTGTTTACGAGCCATTGTTTATCACAATTTTCATAAGTTTATCTCGAACGCAGACTTACATAAAAAAAAAGAAAAATTCAACTGCGCAACGGAAACATTTTTCAATGCAGCTTATCTCTCTAGCAGCATCATGTTTGTGCGTGTGCACGGAAATTTTTCCATACGTCGTGCCGATGATGACATCTCGAGTGTATTAAATAAAAATTCAATTATTTATCCAACAGCCAGTAATGAAATAAGAGTTAATTAAATAGCGAGGGCGCGCGTGCACAGTGATGCGGTACTATCAGTGACAAAAATCGGAGCGTCGGATAGTGTAAGCCTCCCACCTCGCGGACAAAAGGCCGAAAAAGAGCGAGCAAGCGAGCGAGTCCCACGCTAGATAGACGCAGGTGTATGTCTGTGCGTGAGTCTCAGGGGAGTATATACGCGTGGGTGATGACTAGGAAGGTGGGGGAGAAGGGACACGAGAGACAAGGTCAGTCGAGGCTATAAGAGCACCTGTCAGCTCGCTCGCCGAGAGTTCGGTGAAGTGCGCGTAGTTTCACTGCTGCAGTTGCCGCCAAGCGCGGATACAGTTCGGTGCATGCATGGAGACTCCTCAGCTTTGTGGACTTTGTGCTGATTACCATTGTTGATCCACACCACAACTTTCCACGGTTATTCGCGTTTGGACACTGAACCGCGGTGAACTTTTCTCAAAATGGTGAGTGGGTGATTTTTTTAATACTTCGAGCGAAGAGATATTAATTTAATTAAGTCAAAATAGTGTACATACCAATTCGTGTAATGTGAACGGAATATTGATATTATTCGTATATTTACTCATTACCTAAATGAATTAATATCAGCCACTTCATATCTGTTCAATATTGATACAAGATTTTGCTTACTTAACTGAAAATCAATATTATTTGCTGTTTTTATACATTTATATGTAGTTACGTGTACTTTCATATGATGGATTGCGTGTCTTCAACAAATACACGGATTCTTTATTATTTTCAATCCAAAACTGTGTCTACTGATTTTCAATCACTGGCATATTTTTCGAATAAATATATATCATTCGACTGTTTCAATTTATAAAGTATCGAGGTAGAAACAAACATTTCAGTTCAAGCCAATTCCCATTGATACTTTTATATCTGTATCATATCCTACTTGAATGGCTTTTTCATTAAATGAATCTATACCGATCAAATCACGTATGTACACGTGCTTTTTCAAATACTGTAAATGGCTAGCACAAATTTTAGTTGATAGAGACAATGTTTACTGCAGGTGACTTCGAATTCGTAAATAGAAGAAATTGGAATCTTGGCTGATTGCAAGAAACAAAAAGGATTCGTAGAAAATTTAGCAATTCTTTGTGCACAGTTTCGCATAAATATTTTCAAAATTCTATTCAAATTTTTTATTTAAAATACTTGGTGTTCGACGAGCTAGCTCACATAATCGCCACTTAATCTACTGTTAGATATCGACTACACTCGACTAACAGTTATTGAAATTCTCTTATCGAAACTCATTGACCTGGAAATACATTGAAAAACAATGGCACTCGAGAGGAATTGCTATTCGTTAAATTTATCATTCAGTTTCAACAGTCAATTAAAATTCGTCGAAGCATCGACAAAACAGAGACAAGCAAATTACGCCACTCTGCCTAATTGGCACTAGCGGACGTAAGAAAAGTAGCAGCGTGGCCAGCTGCCTGGGTCCTGTGGATCGTTTATCTTGGCTTAGCACGCTGCCCAAAGCCAAAAAGAGATAGAGGCAGCCTCGAGTTCTCTTTTTTTCTTCCCCACCGCGCGGCCGTTCGCTTTCATCCCAAGGCGCGGAAAGAAGATAGCGGATTTTCAAGCGTAAATCAAGCTGCTTTATAAAGACCTCGGGACTAATGAATAAGGATTTTAAGGGAAAAGTAGCAAAATTTGCTCAATGAGAATTGCCTCTTTGCGTTTCTTTGTGTACTTTTTACGGTTGATTAGTATCATCAACTCAGTCGCTAGTCATTAGATTTACCTTTATCGAAAGTCTGAAGATTTTTTTAATTACTTGTTTACCTGGCATACAAGAGGCAGTTAAAGGTGCGAATCGAATTAAAACATTTGAGGATTCTATTTTTTTCCTTTTAATCTTCTTTGAATTCAGCGTATATAGTCGCAATTGTAACGGCTCGCGCAATTGTCGGAAAGTTCATGGCTTCGCTCCCCTCGGTCTTTCTTTTTCCAGCTCCTCATCCGCCCGTATCGCGCTCTAAAGTAAACCCAATCGATCCGGGCGAACACACTCGGTCTTTCCTTCGAGTCAAGACGAGTTATGTCGGTCGGGCGAACTACCCTGCGGCGATGTCCGTTTATTCTGCAAACCTTTTTCCTCCCTTTGACTCATCGGAGATTGGACATGATGACTCTTAAATTACAGCCTTATTGTCCCTCATCTCGCTTCTCTTTTAGCTTCCCACTGTAGAATAGACTTCTAGTAAACGAAAGAAAATTGAAAATTGTACATACACGTCATTTCTGCAACATAGGTAAAGGTTCCGGAGTCAAGGTTTTTTTTTTTTGCTAATTTATCGCTCACTCGATTTTTGGTCTGTGTCGATCAGTACTGTATTTCTGAATTATCATTTCAAATGATTTTCTATATCGAAAAATGAGCCTTTGAAAAAATCCGAAAGTTGGCGGTGACAGTGAATTATTAATGCGCGGAGTCTTCTCAAAAAAATCCCGCAAAGAAAAAAAAAAGATGCTTGTGACACGAGCGCTGCGAGTTTATTGCCGCAGCTCATAAAAAGGCGAATTGCAATGCATATAGCATCATAAAAGGTAGTGATATTCAAACGACGAATTCAATAACGCTGTAACCTTGGCATGAGAATCCGGTGGCGACTGCGAGTGCGAGTAGAGCGCGCGGGCGAGAAAAGCGAATGTACACGCATACATAAATAGACGCAGGAACCGGAAGATCCGGCGCGCTTCGTAATTTCATCGTCCGGCGAAAGCTCGCGCGGGCGCGCGCTAACCGCAGGCCGTATAATTACCAAACGGGCACAAAGCGCGCCAAGTTAGCGTGACTCGTAAAACCCTCTCCGGGCATATAGGGGAAACCTGGCGCGTATGTACGTATACGTGTACGTGTATATGCTCCAACCGAATGACCGGCAGGCCTATATGACGGATTTTACTATCGGCCGCTCGCGGCTGCGGCGCCGAGGGAACACGCGCTTTATCAATCGTAACTTTTGTTACCGCCGCGGGCGTTATTAAAATTGTTCCACGCTCGCCTGCTGTAATTATTACCAACGGGAAACTTGCTGGTTTTTTCTTTTATTTTTCAGCGTCGTTGCTCTTTTTTTCGTGGAGATGTAATAACACTGATTGCTTCGGAGAACTGAAAGATGCTTGTTTGCGATAACCTTGGAACGATGTACTTTTTGTAGATAAAATATTAAATGTCCAACTATTCTTAATCATATTATTCCAATGCTGCGAATTTCATGGAATTGAAACAGCAAGATAGCTTGCACGATGTAACTTACACAGAGCGTACTTTCACTGCTTGCATAATTAAATCGTTGTATTTCCATTCTAAATGGAATTAGGGACTTGGCTTTATGCGCTAGTTAGCCAATTCCATTCGCTCTGTAAACTGTACTACTGGTTCAATCGAAAGTAGGTAAACTCTGCTAGAAATTGAGTTTACACTGCCCCTTCAATGTTTTCAACGTACTTCATTAGTTTCCACTGGGCAGTAACATTCCTATTTCTAGATGAGCGTTGTTTTGAAATAAAAAAAAAGGTTGAAATACAGATGTTATCAGTGTGGTCAGTTTTTATTTTGAATAACAATAGATTGTTTTTCAAAGAATTTAAATTAGACAGCGACAGGAAATTCATGTTCGCATACCATAACTCACTTGCGTGACACTTGGGTCGCTGCTGGCTATCTTGCTCCTCTCCAGCAACATTTGTTCGAAAATTCAATTTGTCAGGGCTTGAATTTATGTGCTTTATGGAAAACTCTGGTAGCCTCGCGTGAGCTAGCCCGGCTAAAAATTTTATGCAAAAATTTAGAAGATATATATCTGTTTGTTTTTTTCCTCTTTTCTTTTTTTTTTTAATTGTCAACGCCAGGTCGAAAATTTATAACTAAAATTAAGTAAGAAATACAGCGGACACACAATTTCGCGCGTGATCACCCCTTTTCTCTCTCGGGGTGCGAATAAACGAGGCCGTAATTAAGCCGAAAACAATGTCAGCAGGCGGGTGGCGAGAAAGCTCGCGAGCTTGCAGCTAAAAATACAAAAAACTCGAGACTTATAGCTGGGCGCGCGGAAGAGCGGCCAACAAATGTGGCTAAAATAAAATATAATAAAAATGGCAAAGGAACGCGTATGCATGTGTGTGTGTGTGGGTGTGTGTGTGTATGTTTTGACAAAAAAGGAAGTACATTGTGGTGTGAATAATGGGGGCAGGTGAGCCGCGACGGGATCCCAAGGGGCCATCCAGGCCATTGTACGCTTTCTCTCTCTCTCCCTCCCTCCCTCCCGTACACCTGACGTCACTTCCGCTCGCGAGCATTATTTTGCCGTAGACGCGCGTCCGACGCCTATACATATACTACGCGGGACCAAAGCGCTCTGGGATGTATATGCTGGTGCTGACTGGGCGCTGGGATGGCGAATTGAATTCCACTCCACGTAGGCGCCACTCAAGCCTTTTAATTGTCCCAAAGTTAAATGTCATTCTTCTATTTAAATTACTTCTTTGAGGCTGCGTTCGTGAGCTTTCGTGCTTTTTCGATTGAAAATTACGTTTCATCTTCTTGCTGTCTGTCATTCGTGCAGTATATTCCCGTTACGAGACACAAATGTAAAATAGAGAAATATATGTATCTAATCGTTCTTCTCATTTACCGTGTCATCAGTCCACACGAAAAGCCAGCAAAGCAAACATTCCATCTTTACGCGAAGAGAGGAAAAATGAGTTTCGTGTTCTCCCGCAATTATTTTGCAGTGAAGCTCTTAAGCGTTACAACTACATTGTATATATACCTATAGTATAACGCACAACTGGCTGCGCGGGAGAGGTCAGCCCTTTGTGAATTTTTCCACGAGCGCAGACATCATTTCCGCTCTTTTTATCCGTACATCTCTGGCTGCCGCTCGCGCTAATAAAGTGCACCCCTGCGAGCAAGCGAAAAAAAAAATCGGAGCGCACCGCGCGGGTAATAAAAAATGAGGCATCGCGAGATTTATGCGATATAGCAGAGAGAGAGAGAGAGAGAGAGAGCGAGAGAGAGAGAGAGAGAGAGAGAGGGGGGGGGGAGAGCACTTGACTCGCCACGTTTTATAATCGAGCCTTTTAATCTTTGCCAGCTATATTCACCGGCTCTCCTGAACCATATGCGTTGCTTCTCCATTACGGCTTTGCCTTGTCGATGATTACGCACTGATAAGGATAACTCAATTAACTACGATTGATGATTGAATTTCGAAAATAAACGTACTATTCACGGAGATACGACGAGACATGAAATTCAATGTTCTACATCTTCAAGCTAAATTCAGTTCTCCTTTGCAAATCCTCTGTAGTCGTTTCCATAATCGTCTATCCTATGATCCCATCACCATAAAAAAAAGGAATAACATTCGAGTCGCTCCTCGGCACAAACGACGCTATGTCAACTATCCAACGAATCAACGACTGGCGCAAATGGTAAATATGCAAAGCTTGCGCAAGAACAATGCGAGCTATACGCTTAAAGGAGATAATCTCGAGGCGCGAATGGAAGAGCGACTCGCGACGAGAACGAATGGGCGCAGTAAAGGAATTACGTCGCTTAATAGGAACCGTTCGTTTCCTGTTGTCACAAAATGGCCCCTTTAAGAAGCTCCTTCGGCTATTATTGCAAGAATCACCTTCCTCGGCAGTTAAATTACCCAGAATTAAAAAAAAGAAAGAAAGAGAGAGAGAGAAGAGGAGCAAGAAGAAGAAATTGCCCTCGTAATAAGGTGCTTTGTCCTTGTATCTCTTTTTTTTCGCGAAGATCTCTTCATTTCGAAGAAACAATTACTCGGCGCGAAGGGTAAAACTACTTAAGCTCGGGACTTCATTTTACTCTCGCTCTCTCGCGCGATTTATCACTTTACTCCGGAGCAGATTGAAACGTAATCTCGTGAGAAAATATTTCGACACTTTTGCGCTCGCGCTTTATGCATTCCGTCGAACTTATGATGTAGAAAGTTTTTTTAAACATTTTCATTTATCGCCGGCTTAACTTTGTAACTTCGCGAAAGCGAAACTTTCGATTAGAGGCAGTCGCTTGTAAATAATTCGCGTTCTCTTTGCCCTCGTAATTAAATAAAAATCCCTCCCGAGCTTATCAGCGCTCGAGGAAAAAAAAAAGCTGTCTGCACTCGACCTGCATAAGAAGCCACAACGGAAAAAGAGCTCGGGCTCTTTTCTCTCTTGCTCTCTTGCAAGAAGCGCAGTCGGCGAGTTATGAGCGTCCCTAGCTTATCTTCGTTAGACTCGTGCGCGCATAGGCTAAGACTCTAATCCTCGCCTTTAAACTTTACGGCCAGCAACAATAGCCAAACTTAACGACACCCTGAGTTTTATCTGCTTGGCCCAGCTACTGCTCCTTCGTTGTTTGTCTCTTACTCGAACAAAAAGACGGTACGCGGTAAAAAGACGCCGCACGTCCTATTGTCACTTATGCCCTCCATTGAACGGTTTCTTCTAAATTAATTCATCAAAGCTTACGAGCATGAAACTATTCAAGCTTTCGTATTCTTCTACATTTTATGAAAACCATTTTTGTTTTGTTTTCGAAATGCCTGCAACTTTTACTCTCGCATAAAAAAAAAACAGTTAAAAGAAAGACGAAAAGTCCGTGGGTCGTAAAAGTGAATCCGTTGACTTCCAACAAAGGCGCGAGTCTTGCCAGAAAAAAAAAAGTAAAAGCTCTTGTCAAGCCTTGGATTTTCCATTCGGAATAGCCATTGGCGCAGCGAGCATTAACGACATTCCGCGCGCCGCCGCCGATGATCGCGTGTCTGAACGACAAAGCCGGAACTGATGCAAGAAACTCGCTACAATGGAAAAAAAAGTGTTGAAAAACGACTGAGCGTGCTATTTATCCATTATAGTCGATCTATGCTAATTATTTTTTTCTAGCTAAAAATACGCCTACGATTAAGCAACGAGATATATGCATATATTTAATTTAGATTTTGGTGTAATAAATTAATCAAGTCCTCTAGGTGTACAGTGATACTCATAAAAAAGCTCATGATTATGAATTTCCCCTGCGGTAGCGGCGAACATATTCACCGCGACGCACTGTCAGCACTTGAATTTTAGATTTCTTTCATTTAAATTCAAATAAGCTCTTTTTTTCGATGAACATGCAAGAGCCAGAGGACAGAGTAGTGTAGTGCTTGGATAAAAGAGGCAAAGAGGGAGAGAGGAAACGGAGCGAAAGATATCGCGGAGCTGTTTCGTCACACATTGTTGCGCGTCTTTATGCCACGCAAAAGCCTTCCGGTCGCAAGTTCACCGCGCGGGGGACAAAAGCTAAGCAGCGTGACTTTAGTAAGAATAAAAAAAATTGAATTCCAACTCTGCTTCAAATATATCTTCTTTTTTTTTTCGAGTTCCAATCTCTCTTTCATTGAAACTTTTATGCATTGCCGCATTCACGTGTGAAGGGCTAAATGACATTCCGTATAATCTCGTAACGACAATGGCATACGAAAATTATGTTGATAGTAGGGGGTGTAGCAATTTACATTTAAAATTCGGTTATAATCCTCGGCCTGTCTGCAAAAAAATGAAGAACGAAGCGTCGGTCGCGGGTCGGTCGGGGAATGAAAGGAAAGCAGAAGCTTCTCGGCTTCGCGGCTTTTGTCGCGTAATTTCTTTGTTAATCCGCCGATGAGTTTCGAGCGTCGGCGGAGGTGGCGTCGGTGGTGGCGGCGAGCGAAGATTGAATTTCCTGCCGAACGGACGGATTATCGGGAAATTGATTTATTCCGCGGGGCTATTTCAGTGCTCTGACTTTGTAAGTAAGTTCGTTAATTTTTACGGTAATGCGATAACTGAGAGAGCGTGAGAGACTACTCCCGGACCTCTTTTTATTTCATTCGAATTTGCCGAATAATCGAGTTATAAATTTGATTTTCCTGATCAGCGAAGCATCGGTCGTTTCAATCGATATGCATTCATGAAATCCCAAAGCATCCATCACAAGGCCATGATCACTCAGCCTAACAATCATCTCCGCGTAACAATCCTCGCTGCCTCTCTGCTCTTCGCATAATACATCGACTGCTCGTTCGCGTGCGATCGTCCACGCCCAGTCGGCCAAATCCGTATACGGCTTGAGTCAACTCCTGTCTTGAACAACACAATTCGGGCGCATATACGCGTGAATTACCCTCCGCATGCATTATGCATTTCGTTATAGGGGACTCGCCCTGATGAGCTGCTGGACGTAATTCTACGCGGATTTTTAATTAGGCAAATTTTCAATCTCTTTTTTTTTTCTCTCTCTCTCTTACGCCGCCGGTGTAATTTTATATAGCGGGTGTAGCTGCGTTTATGTAAAATTGCTTAATGCCGAGATGAATGAGGGTAATATTTGATGTTGAACGTGAGGAGGATTCGCCTTGAATTTTTCTAATAAAAGCCGTTCTACGTAATTGACAGTAAAGGAAATAAATGGAATTTTAAATAGACACAATTTTTACGGTGCAACAGATTTTACTGACCATTTCTTTTCTTTTAATCGGAATGGAAATTTTTTATACTTCATATTGATAACTTTACATCGTTCATTTGTTAAAATTCGTGCGTATTTATTTATTATATTGAATTGAAAAAATTATGTAGCTTAACATTGTAACTTTTTTCAAAATAAGACTAATAATAAACGTCGGTAATGAACTTAAGACTAAAAGCCCAGAACACTTATATTTACGAGTATTGTTAATACATAAAATATATGAGACAGCGGTCGCAAGAGGAAAGAAAAGCCCAGGGAGTAAGAGGAAGGAGGCAAAAAAAAAGCAGCGGAAGAGGAAACATTACGAGATCTGAGGCGCACCTGACCAAAAAATAAAGCAGCGTGCGGGCGCAACTGCAGGCTGTTCCTCGCGTGTAACAACACAGTGTTTTCGGCAAGAGGAATGGCACGGTCGTGTCGCAAGCACTAGGGCGCGGCTCGTGTTTCGTGGACGTTCTCTCTCTCTCTCTCTCTCTCTCCCTCTCGTAGAAAGTGCTTTTCTGCTAATGGCGCCGAGAGCCGTCTAATGGATTTATGTCTTTATCTTGCACTCGCTCTTCCTCGCGCCGCTCCCTTAACAATTTTCCGATGTGCCAGTAAATGTTGGAGAGCTGAGTTTTCTCTCTTTCTCTGCTCAAAAGTCCATCATTTTGCCACGCTTCACTAGTAGGAGTCTGCATGTGCTTTTCTCTGCTCGCCGATACGTAAGCACAGCTGCTTATCGACCCTTCACATATAAAAGACGCACATGTGCCTACCTGCCAGCCGAGCGTCTGGCGCCTGATCATTGAGCCATGTTAAATTGATACGGTTTTATGGGGAAGGAAAGAGACGAGCTTACCTCAATTTCTGCCGTCGAGATGCTTATATTAAAGCCGCCTTCTCCTTCTCTCTCGCTTGCGTTGAAAATTGACGGGGATAAATGCGAAATAATAAATTCGTCAGGGCAATTTTGAAGCTTGTCGAGAGATTAAATCTTGATGAAATTGACAAATTTTATATATAAAAGCTTTCGGGATTACAATGCATTAATTACGTTGCTTGCTGCTACGGGTATACAATAAGCGCGAAGTGATGAATGAACAAAAATGATTTACATCATGAACGCACGAGCTTTTGCATCTTTCTCAATTATTTCGTAATCACCGCGGGCAAAAAAAGTATTATGCGCGAGGCGGCATCATGCATTCGCTTGATTAAAAATTGATAACGCGCTGTAAAGGGTGCGGTGCGGTGCGGTTGGTTGGTCGGTTGCTCGGTCGGTTGCTCGGTCGGTCGGTTCTTTGTTCGCGGGTCACTGACTGATAAATGCAATATTTACGAGTGGCTTAATGCTGGAAAAATTAATCGGCGCAGGATCAATGGCCAGTGTAATCCCGTAGTTTTAATTAAAAATGATGCATCTGCCGATATATTTGTCTGGCGAGCAACTTGCAGTGGAAACTGCATTTGCTCGCGTCGTAAAACAGGCTATAACGATATCGCGCTTGGCGAGTGGCGCTTGCTAGCGAGTAGCGCGACAAATCTCCGCGATATCGCATATTTTCGCGTTCGCGCGCCATAACTTGTTTACTCGGTAGCTCTCTCTCCCTCCCTCCCTCCCTCTCTTTGGCATTATTCACTGGTTTCACGCGTGGCCAAGTTGAATTTAGCCAGTCGTTATTGCTCGTTCGGCCAATTATGGAAATGCTCGTAAATAATTTGGCCGGGCGAGGAGAGCAAGATACAAACGGAGAGCAAGAGCAAGGATTTCGGGCTGGCAAAATTAATTCGCGACATTGATTATGAGCGTATGTTTGGCCAGGGTCATTATCGAGCGAGTTAGTCGTCCGTCGGCGAGCGACGCATGCACGGTCTAACGGTCAATCCACTTATCCCCCGCTCTCACTCTCGCTCTCCCGCTCCTTTCGTTCACTGGGAACAACGTATTTGCCTGTTACGGGCTGCCGACCGGATCCAATTTTCTCCGCCATCGTCCAAGTCTCGATATGGGGCCGGAGAGCCCGAGCAGCAGCAGCTCTCTCTCTCTCTCTCTCTCTCTCTCTCTCTCTCTCTCTCTCTCTCTCTCTCTCTCTTTCCCTCTACGAACAAAATTTTAGCGGCTAATTCGCTTGTACGACGCCGCCAGCTTTTTATTGGCGTGTCTGCGAGCGAAAGCTCTCTCCACCCCCGAGAGTACATGCACATTCTGCGTATCCCTGCGCGCTCTCGGAAAATACGGGCTTAACGTGCTAACTGTAATTGGCTGCTGGCCTAGACGTAAAATCCAAAACTTGTGCAGCCCGTCCCTTCTATCCTTATACATTATCAATTTTCATTCAATGCCTTTTGAATATTGCTTCACAAAATTTATGTCATTGTTTTTCTTTTCATTTTTATAGATCGCACATACGTATCCGAAAAATAATGAACTATCTATTCGATTCGCTTGCACTCTAAAGCTCTCGGGTTCAAATCCCGGCAAAGGCTGAATTTTTTTTTTTTTTTTCATTAAATATTGAGTTTGGGAATGAAATTGATCAGAAACATGGAAAATTGGAAAAGTTTGAAGCAAATTAAAAAAATATAGTATAAGTTGCTATGAAAATTGGAGGTGTAGCTTATATGTAGACGTATAGTGCTTGAGAATGGCGGCTGGGAGTGTAGCGCTCCTGTAATCCAGCGATTGGAAATATCGAGTCTGGGAATGAAATTGATCAGAAACGTGGAAAATTGGAAAAGTTTGAAGCAAATAAAAAAATATAGTAAGTTGCTATGAAAATTGGAGGTGTAGCTTATGTCGACGTATAGTGCTTGAGAACGGCAGCTGGGAGTGTAGCGGCTCCTGTAATCCAGCGATTGGAGGCTAGTTATGGCGGAGGTTCTGAGATCGGGAACCACTGTTGGTGTGGGCTCCACGACGATTGGGTGTCCGCACTAAGCTCGCCATCAATGTGGCCACCCTGGCGGAGGCCGGGGCGGCCAGGTTAGTTAAGGAGAGGCGAACCGGGCCAGGGGGGGAACCCAGCAGCCAAAAGTCTCCGTGGCGGGTAGTAGTGGGATCGCGCCCGGGAGTGGGACTGCATCGGCGGCAGCCTAGTCAATATGATTCGACCCATAACTTTTTGCTATTTTTTTTTTTCCATTTTCCCACATTTTGTTTAATTTTTCCGAGCTATTGCCAAAAAGAACGAAATTTTTGCGACGACTTTTCGCGAAAGTAACTTTTTGCACCGTGGCGTCAAGCGCGTTACTTTTACTGCTGACGTGTACACAGCTCGTGTATAGTGGAAAGAGTGACTTATCCAGAAACTTTTAAAAAGTAGTATATTTCTTTAATGATCATGACAGAATTTTATAACGCAATTCGTATTCGTAATAATAAAATAAAAAAGTTATTTTGACAAAAACATTCAGTTTTAATAAATTTGTCTGTCTTTGGGGCGTAACGCGGACCTTAAAAATATTTCGATAAGTAAATTAAATTTTACACTGTCAATTTTTTGTATTGTGCAGTTTTAGTTTCAAAAAATAAAATGGCCATTCCGCCCCACTTCAAATTTTTTGACCGAGCGGAATGATGAATTTCTCATTGATTCTTAATGGGAAACCAATTATGCCCCGTGGTGAGGCAAAATAGGTTATTCGACACTGCATTTATCTTTTTCTGTACAAAAGAATTAGACTATTTTTTCCGGTTAATCGACTATACATTTTATTCTTGAAACAGTACTTTATATAACTGAGCAAATCGCAAAAAGTTTCGATTGAAACAAAACATCAAAAAAATTCCAGAAAATTTTCCTGTCCATTCCGCCTCAGGTTCCCCTACATACGATTTGAAATTAATAGTGGATCATAATATTAAAAATTGAAATAAAATGACAGAAAAATGATTTTTTTTTACAGATTTTCAAAAAAGCGGCACTACTAATTTTGCTCGTCGCTGTACACCGAAGCAGCGCCGAAGCTGAAGATGAATCAACAACGCCGACACAACCATCGGCAGCTACGACATTGGGCACATTGTTTCGGCAGGCACGTTCGGAGCGTTATTACCCAAACAGCGGCTCGTCTTCGAGCGGATATGGCGAGGATACCTTAGCAGCTTCGCGCGGCGATACTTACGAAGGGCGTGACTCCGGTTACTACGACCCGAGGTGTATCACCTGCGACCCCAACAAAACGCCCGCCACTGCGGCTGCTGCCAGCATTCCCGAAACGAGAGAGTGAGTTAGCGATCTTGTCGCCACGGTAGATAGATGGTGTGTCAGTGCGCAAAGCGTGAGAAATGGCCGGGCAAAATTGAGAGCGAATACGAGCAAATTTTAAGTCTCGATTTATAGATAATTTTATCGAACGTGAATGATCGACTTGAAACGAATGGTTTTCTCATTTTACAAATCTATTGACAGTTTCAAATGACGATTATTATTTATTGTAGCCCTTACAGAAGATATAGGCCTAGATCAAAGTATGAGTATTCCGAAGACGACCAATACGGAGCTACCGATGATCGTCGCTACCGTGATCAATATCGAGACCAATATCGAGATCAACATCGAGATCCATACCGAGATCAGTATCGAGATCCATACCGAGAACAGTATGATTCCAACTGGGATAGAGCTCGATCGCCCAATTACGACTACCGACAATACGACCCTTATGCCAAAGGCAATGAGCTTTTCAGACCTTCATCGTATAATGACCAAAGGTAAACAATAAATCAACAACTTGGAAAATGAAAATAAAATCAAATAAAATTCGCAAGAATTAAACTTTGTAACATGCTATTTGTAGGTACGATCCTTATCAACGCGATCCATACTACAGGGACAGGCCGCTCATGGAGCGACCTATCAATAGGCCGCTGATGGAACGTCCTCGCGAGCGTCCCACCGAAAGACCGTATGAGCGCCCTTGGGATTCCAACTACGACCGTAATTATGAAAATTATGATCCAGCGTATCCCTATCCGGACGATGATTATGATCGTTACGGGCCACAACGGAGACCGCCTTATGAAGAATATGGCCCGCCAAAATATAACCGTGGCGGTAGTAACCGCGGATACGGGCGATACGATACAAGGTATGACAGATACGATCCATATGAGAGGAGTATGGGTAGGAGACCATTGAACTATGACGACAGGTAGACTATTGTTTATCGGTTGATTGTCGTTCTTAGTTGTGAACCATTTTCCGAGTATCATTTATTTTTGCAGATACGACGGCAGATACGGCGGTGGTAGGGGACAGGGTTCTGATCAAACTCGAGGTTACTACGGAGGCGGCTATTCCTCCGGAGGAGGTGTCGATCGACCAGCTTACGCCAGTGCCTGGAACTACGCTGGAGGCAACAGAGACAACTGGAGGGACGTAAATCGCGATCGCGATCGTGATCGTGATCGTGACCGTGATAGGGACCGAGATCGCGATCGAGAATATGTGTAAGCAAATTAATCGAATTTTTCTCGTTGAACTTTTGTGTCTATTTTTTAAATAATTTCATATCATATCTAAAACGTTGTATTTTTTGCTTTCGAATGATAGATACTATGGACCAAAGAATTACTATTACGACAGTACAGCGGCGCCGGGTGGCTCACGAGGCACCAGTTATTACGACCGACCCGAATCGTCGACCAAGCCAGATACTGACCGCGACAAGCCAACCAACTCACCTCAAACTCAAGACACCAAAAACTACAAGGATTAAGTGCAGGCTGAGTGGGAAAAACACTTTCAGATCTCGCTGATCCGCATAGGAGACGTTTCTTTGTGATGCTCTCGCAAGGAGACTGTTTTACTTGGCCGATCAATATCTACACTCATTCTGTTTTCTTGGAACAAAACATATTTCAAATTTTTTTCCTCTCCGTGCATTGTACATCATATAGCCATGTTGTCATAAAACTTGGTCTTGATCATTCTAGATAAGATAATCTATTACACGTCGACGTAAACGAATTAAACAAGACTGTCCGCAATACGCAATATATTAGTAATTCTCAGTTATTTGAATTAGTTTTTTTAAGACAGTAATTTTTTTTTTCAAGATAATTAGCATTCCAGAATTTCTAAGCTCCGAGCTATTGACATTAAATATTATTAAAAATATATTATAGCTAAAAAATCGCAGCTTTTAGCTGTAAATAGTATAAATAAGTTCGTATTTAAATTAGAAGTAATTCAAATTGTCATGAAAAATGTATCTTTCATCTTTCGTGACTCGAATAATTTTTATGAACGAGCGATAATCATATAGGTATAATAATGCAGAATATTCAATAAGAAATTATGTAGCAAAGTGAGGTTTTAAAAACAATTTTAATGCCGAGCGAGTGTGGCATTTGAATTTTTTTTTCAACTGTTTTGTACTTAATAAATTATGCATTTTGCAACACTTTTGTACCGAATAATCTATTTAAATAAAATATTTCTAAATGTAGTTTTTTTATAAAACAATGTTCTATAAAGGTTAAAAATAAATCTGCTTCAATGTTGAATAATTAATTTCAATTGTAATTACAGCTTCGCAAGACAATGGTATTCCTTTTTAAAATTAAAAGCAATGTAAAACGGTTGACATTCCTAAAGAGTACCAAGAGCACAATTGAGAAAACGCATGTATTAATTTATTACAGAAAAATTTATGCAGCTGAGATCCGCGGAAGCAACGTCGTCTGGAGAGAGTAGAAAAAAAGAACTTTAGAAAAATGTCATCCAAGAAAAAGCGAAGGTAAGATTGCAGCAAGAAGAAAAGGTCGGTTACGAACCCTGGCTAAAATTTATGTTTTTCTTTCGGGCGGGTATTGCGAAACATTGATTTACATCAGGGGACGCGCGACACTCGCCATCGTCGAGCGTGTAAGCTCGAAACTTTTAGCTTGTGTAGTAGTTAGCAGGTTAACGGCAGAATTAGTTTTCAACTTTTTTCCAACTCCGCGGAAATTGAAATTTGTATTATTGATGCATCATTGTCGACGCCCAAATCAAAAAGTTGACAAACTTTTAGAAACTTCACGACGTAGATCTCATTAAAAGTTGATTGTTTTTTCGAAACTAGTTGTGAATGAGTTCATTTAGAAACTTGAAAGTTATGATAGTATTTGCACAAACATTTATTCATCTCGCATCTTCTAATTTTAATTGCACACACTTACTTTGCCTGTTTGATTAATCATTGATTATGTAATATACCAAATAATTACCATTACTAATAGGACTTGCCGCTTCAATTGAAGAATACATTTCCAAGAAAGGCTTCGATAAAATATGGAAGATGCCATCTCGGGATAAACAGCAGGGACAGGGGGGAGATTGAAATGAGCAGCGACTGGCTTTCCCATTACTTTTTTATCTCGGCCGAGCGAAGAAAGCGTCGCATGCAAATCTCAATGGAGGTCGCTTTTACGGCTCGGTATTAAATTGTCGAACGGCTGCTGAGGGAAGGAGAGAAAGCGGAGGGAGGGGGGGGGCTAAGGGAGAGGGCTCCCTTGCAAGAAGTCGCTCTTTTTGCACGGGTAATAAACCTAGGGTAGGGACCTTCAGGTGTGCGCACGAAATCTGGCTATAATTTCGCGGCTTTCGGCGATCCCATTTTCGGCTGTACTATCCCCTCGGTTCCTACGATTTACTCGCACTAAATTGCACCCAGAGTATTTTGCAAACCCCACTAGCGTTAATAGTATTAATAAATTATAATTTGAATGTTGACACTAACGAGATCACATAATTTTTTACCTGCATAAGTAAGAAGGATTGCAGTTCATTTATTGTGCACGAGTACCATAATTATAAAGCACTCAACAAAGTTCTAACGGTGCTCAAAACTTCTTATTTCAGGCAGCTTAAGTATCCAATAAAATAATTAATGTAAAGATTATACGTCCTTGCTTAATGCAACGATGAATCTTTGATAAAGCGGAGTTTTCATTTAAAATTCATATTTATTTCGACAGAAGTTTTGTCGGTTAAAAGTGCAGCTATTATATTACATAAAAGCTATTATCGACTAAATATTGAAAAGTTTGAAAAGAAAACTTGGTTTAAAAAGTCATAAAAAGGCGTGATAAAACGACGCTTTATTTATTGAACTAACGAGACGCTATTTATCAATAGTAAAAAAATACGTCTTGATTATCGATTCTCCGAGATACTTATACATACATTTTCCTCGTAACCGAGCGTTCTCGTACATAATACGAAAGCGCATGGCGTTGATTATGAATTCAGTCTTGATTGCAGTTGGCTGCACGAACGATTTCCCTCGCAGAAGTCCTTTTTAGTCTGAAGCTCGTCTTCCTTTCGCTTCACCAGGTAAACCCCGCTGAGAAGAAAGAAAAAGAAAGGAAAGAGCAAAGGAAAGTACGACCAATCAGGCTCTGATCGCGGCCGATCATAAGACGCGCCACGGAATTGCGCGATCTAAATGCTAATGAGTTCCAGCTGCTTCTTTGTGCATAAGATTGCATCTTACCATTATTACCTAGCGTTATCGATGGCGACTCCAGCGATATTGTAGATTGAATATTGATTTCATTTTCATTTTTTTTGCTCGGAAATTTAACACATTATTTTTCGGATTCCCACACAAAAAAAAAAGAAAATATCTTTGAAATTGACGTTAATTACCGCGAGGAAACGATGGGGGGAGCGCAGTAATGAACACTTATTTTCACCTGAGATAAGATTAGGTGTATGCGAGGGGGTAATAAAACGGAATCCGACGATCAGGCAGCCGATCGAATTGGAAGTTAATTCAATTTCGTCTGGTAACTACGCTCGAAGGAAGACTAGTGGTAGTAGTGGTGGTGGCGTCGATGAGCTCGCGCGAAGCTCCGATGAATCTACCGTTGGGAGCTCGGCGCAGCTTGACGAGCTAATAGGTTTCGCTTGCCTCGCCCACACCTCCCTAATAAACTTCATTTATCCGTGTAGTTAAGGTGTTCTCGCTCAAAATTATCGATCAGCTCTTTCAAACTAGAAAATTCGCTTCAACGATTTTTCACGTCGCGCTCTCTCGCTTGATCTTGTCTTCTCTGCGCGCACGAGCTTACATGAGAAATCGAAATAACCAAAATCGCCCTGGTGCATTGGGATTCAAACAAAAGCAACAGCAGTTTTCTTTCGTGCGAGATACGTATATCCTGTAACTCAAGCACGTCTGTCTTTCCTGCCTCTCTCTCTCTCTTTCGTGTGTGTCTTCCCGTGGGAGACGTATAAAGAGCACATCTCTAGCGAGAAGCTGCACCGTGGGCTATTTGCATATCGACTTGTAACTTTTGCTTGCAAGCCAGACATAGAGAGCGAGATAGATAGAGAGAGAGAGAGAGAGAGAGAGAGAGGTAAGAATTTGGCGGGTATATCGCGGCGAAATCTCATCGCCCACACGAACAGGTGTTCCTCCAGGAAGTATATCGCGCATTGGAATTTCATGAGGCAAGATGCGCGAGTTCTTTTGTTTTTTTTCTTCTTTTTCTCCTCCCGTCTGTTTGCGCGATGATTTTTTGATGGGAATATGAGAGAGCGACGACGTCGCATACTTTCCAAGGGAATCGATATCTTCTTATTTATTCATACATTCTTGATTCTTCGACGAGTGAAATTACTGAGCTTGAGCTTGTAAGTTTCATGACTATAATCATTCATGAAGGGAAATTGAATAATTCGAATAATTGCAGAAATACTATTGGTTTCGTATCATAAGAAATGTCGAGTTATTTATTTGAACGTTATACACGTTGGTATTATGGTGCAGTTTTATGAATTTATAAAGCAAACATCGCATCAAATATATAGAATGTTTATTATACGTATGTCAACATTGTGCTGCCCTCGCTAAGTGTAAGTATTGCATAAAATATGTTGATAAATAATTGAAAAACGGCAAATGAATTAATAAATAAGTGCTTACAACTAAAAGGTAAGTATCCCACCGGCGTTAAGCATTTATAATATATAAGCATCGAGATAGCCAGGTTTGCAACAACGTCGCGCCTGCACTTATACTTGGAGCGATACAGCAAAGCAAGTCGTTAGGTGCGACGGCACGGCGACACCTGAGTCCCGAAAACGAGCTCGTCGTCCGAAAACAACTTGGCAGCAACGTACAACAGCTGCTTCGTATATACATATGTAGCCGAGGCGAACAATCGATGGAGCACGCGAAGTTTGCCTCTGCATAGACGCGTCAAAGTGTAAGCGTAGCACTAATACGCCGCCTCTCGTAGCATCTATGGCACCTACACGTATAAGGTATACGTATTATCAGGAGTAACGAGGAACGGTGTCGATAATCTATACATACGCCTAGATTGCACGCCACAGTTTGCGGCCATCTATAGTCATTGTTGTTGTTCTTGTTTGTTTGGCGAGTGCACAGCCGCGCGTGCAGTCTGCCGAATCGTTTCAGTTCAGCCACGTCTACCCCCGAAGTTCGCGCGTGTAACACGTGTGCAGCTGTTAATACGACACCGGCCCCAGACTTTATAATTTATGCCGTTACGATGGATTGTGTTTCAGCTGACTAGCTCTGCAGATTAATCGTGTACAACCTGTTTCCATGTTAATTTCACGTTTTTGTAGTAATGCGTACGAGCGACGATTATAATTAAAATACTACACTCTTTCACACGCACGTTTCAATTTTTATGCTACTCACGAAAGGATCTGAAAAAATTTGAACGAAAATAGCAAAGCAATCCTTGATATTCTGGCATTCACCCAAGTATTATCGTCATCCTGCCGATATCGACTGATCAGAAATCACGCGCTGTCGCGTGGTCCATAGGTAATTAAGGGCTTTTTGGCCAAAACTTGCGAGTTGACGAGTTTTCGCGAGGAAGCGCAGCTGTGGCACGGATCGATGACCCCTGCAGTGCAGTTTCTCGGACAGAGCTTCATTGAATTAACGAGCTCCGACGAGATAAGAGACGTTCGACCGGCGCAGAATGGACAGAGCCGATTGGGTTTTAAAGTAATGAAGTCGTATTGTGTGGTCGTGCTGAGTGATTGCCTGGTGCAATGGCTTGGATTAAGTCTTTTTCCCGGGTTTAATGTATAGCACTGAATTTTCACGATCCTTTATTTGATTATAAAGTTTTAAAAAACAACTTGATGCTTATAGAAACCATTTCTTAGTATTTACAAACAGCGATAGAATTATTTTTAATAAGAGTTATTTTTGCAAGTTCGTGTCACTAATGGATAATAAAACAAACGGACTTCGTATCAGAGAGAATAAAATCTTTTCCCCGATCTGTCATAAACAGAAAAAGGTCAGCTCGTATAAACAGGCTGAACAATTACGGACGTATCACACCTCGTAACTGTAATCGCCGTGAAAAAAAGCACACATACCTTGACCGAGCGGTACGACACAGCACAAAGAGGCTTGTTATCGATAAAGAATTTACGAGGCGCCATGCCAACCCGACCCGCACGGCAAAGTCCACGTACATACACACAGCTGCATCGCCGCAGTCATCGCCGCCAACGACGTGTCGTGCGAGCTACTATCGCGCCGAAAGGGGTCAGCTGTATTTTCGTAATGGAAGAGCTGAGTGTTCAACTTTTCAAGCGTTGTTTCATCAATTTTTAACGCCTTAGTGTTGCTTTGTGCTTGTTAAAAATTTATTTTATGTCAGCTTCCCCGAACAAAATTTTAATGGCGAACTGATCTCTTAAAAAAAATTCCAACGCAAGTTTTATAATTATTACTGTGATAAAATTAAAAAGCTTTTTAATTGCTCTCCATATTCTTCGCGCATCAATATTGACATAAAGCACAGTCTATCTCCTGGCAGAGAGACAGCTACTTCAAGGCACGTCGTGGAAATCCCACGTGTACACGCAAGACGGTATTGTTGCGATAATAAGGAAAGGTACGAGGGGGCTTTACGGTGCTGTAAAACTGTACAGCCGAGGAAGGTCATTTCGCAGCATTGCGCTTTTTCGATGATGCTTTGTACCTTGGCCGCCGTTGGCGCGCTACGCTCATAATGGATTTTATGTGAGAACTTTTAATTTACGAGGCAGCGCTATGAAGACAATGTGTAGATAAGACGCCGAGCTCTTAGCTGCTGGAAGAATTAAAATGGAACTTTCTTTGGTTTCACGTCGTTTTTCCGGAAATTGATTTTTTATGTTGGAGACAATGTTACGTGCTTTTAATTTATAATGTGAAAACTGCCCCAATACGTAATAAAACTTTCTAAAAGCTTATCAAACATTTTCTGTATTTGTAACTTTGACTCCAGTCGATTTTCCTACTTTATCGACACTCAGGCGCTGCTTCAACACCAAACAGCGGAGCGCCGCGCGGCACCTATTAATAAAAAAATACTTTCGCGAAAAATTATAGCAAAAATGTCGTTCTTTTTGGCAATAGCTTGAAAAAATTAAACAAAATGTGGGAAAATGGAAAAAAATAGCAAAAAGTTATGGGTCGAATCATATTGACTAGGCTGCCGATGCAGTCCCACTCCCGGGCGCGATCCCACTACTGCCCGCCACGGAGACTTTTGGCTGCTGGGTTTCCCCTCTGGCCCGGTTCGCCTCTCCTTAGCTAACCTGGCCGCCCCGGCCTCCGCCAGGGTGGCCATATTGATGGCGAGCTTAGTGCGGACACCCAGTCAACGTGGAGCCCACACCAACAGTGGTTCCCGATCTCAGAACCTCCGCCATAACTAGCCTCCAATCGCTGGATTACAGGAGCCGCTACACTCCCAGCTGCCGTTCTCAAGCACTATACGTCTACATAAGCTACACCTCCAATTTTCATAGCAACTTACTATATTTCTTTATTTGCTTCAAACTTTTCCAATTTTCCACGTTTCTGATCAATTTCATTCCCAGATTCGATATTTAACGAAAAAAAAAAAAAATTCTGCCTTCGCCGGGATTTGAACCCGAGACCCTTCGGCTCAAAGTGAATGAGCATTGTAGGATAAAATATTAGCTACAATAACTTATGAAAAATTAAAAGTATGAGTTATGTGATAATGCTAATATATTCGAGAATATATCATTTAACAATATCAGAGCTGAAGTTAAACTTCAAATTTGAACTTTATTGAAGTGAATGCATATTTCATGTCAGGTAGGTAATCCTCCACAGTTTCAAGTGGATGTAAGGACACAGTCAAGATGAATACAAGATGAATATTACATCTTTCATGAATTTTGCAGAAAATTCGTAAGAGGCAAGTAAGTGCTGACGTAGCATCGTGACGTATCCGGCTTTACCTCTTACTTCTGAATTTATGTATCGCGCCTAAGCATACACAGGCAGCACAAAGAGCCAGCACTTGGGCAATCCTACGTGGTGGCTCTATCTCTGCTCTTTGCGCTCCGTCAACTTCTTAATTAGATGAAAGTTTGCTAAGGCGATTAAAAGCTAAAGATTCGTGCGTCCAAGTACGTGCTTCAGCAAGAAACAAATTAATTTCCAACGATTTTTGAAATTTTTTTCTCTGAAAAGCATTTGAAATATTTATTTGAAAAAAAATGCCATTATCATACCGTTGCACGTAGCTGCAGGCTACATTAAAATCTGCCCTTCAAATGTTGATTTCTAGCGTGGTAATGATAATCATCGTCATCGAAATTCCCGCGACATATTATCGCGAAACTACAGCTACGCATAAATGCGTACATAATTAACGCCCGTGAAATACGATCGGACGATTTAATGCTCGATATTGTTCAGTCGAATGATAAAACTTGATATATTGCTGTGCGCTTCGCGCGTATTAATTCCATTTATGAAAAATTCAAATATGCACATTTCAACTGCAGTATATATAGAATAGCCGAATATTTCTAGATTTATCGTACCAAATATTTCGCGCACTTTTTTCATTTCTAAATAATCAATAATCCTATACATAGTGAAAAATAATTCATATTGGTTTCCGTGAAAAAAAAATTTTTTTTAACCAAAGCTGCTAGGTTTGCAACAATTGAAACCCCGCAGCACAGAGTAGATACAAAAAAAAATGATTTTTGAATGAGCAAAAAAAGCGTGGGGATAGGATATGCATTTTGATCCAGTGAAGCGCACAATTTTTCGGTTGACTGATTAAACTGTCGCGCGAATAACGTAAACTGAAAAAAATGGTAAGTGAGGATCGTATAAGTAACGCGTCATAAGCGATTTCGCGCCATTGCGCGCCATTATAAGCATTAGCCGAATGAAACAGGGATTTAATAACTCCAACGTGGCGCAAAGCAACAGAGATACAGATCAGCGCGCGAAGCGGAACAGGGAAGCTTGCAATTTCATTTACGCGTAATTAGAACGTCCGTTATAAAATTAATTAGCGCGGAAATATGGAGCGCGCCGAGTAATTTTAATTATCTCGACTAATAGCCATCGCGCGCTCTCGCTCTCGCTCTCTCACTGTCGCCCTTTAATGCTTACGTATTCGCGCGTACACGTACACGAATATACGTGTGCGAATGCGAGGCTGTGCGAACGCTGCGGCGATTTTCGTCGAATATGCACTTGTGTGTGTGTGCGGCTATTGAACAGCAAAACAAAGCGGCTGCATTATAAACACGCTATTTGCGTCGCGTACAGCAGACTCTTTTGTGCGAGCCAATGATTTCGATCTGCTGTGTAATAATGGGATGCGCGCCCAGTCAAAACGTGATTATAGCAACATTTTCATTTTTCGTTATTGCTTTTAACGCTACTGGATGTAAACAACTGTGTTTGAATATTTTATCCTCAGATTAAGTGGATTACTTCTTGTTTTTCATGTATCATTATTCCGCGGTTTTTTATGCTTATGGGAAAATGTAATATCAAACTTACTCCTTTCAAAATTTTTTTTCTATATACGACAGAAATCTTTTTGAAAAATTTATCTCTTACCTATCTTCTATTCTCGGCTGCTATGTTCAAATAGAGAAAAAATATCGCTCACCGCTAGCTATGTCGAGTTACCTTTAAAAAAAGAAATTCTTTTTTCTTTTAACGCAATTCTCTTGCATAGAGTGCATGCTCACACGCGTACCTTTGTCAATAAATTTCATTGTCGATATTGCACGAGTGTCGCGTGGTATGCGCAAATCGAAGCTCGCGAAATATTGAAAAATGTCAAAAGCATAACGGCATTTCCATCTCTATCGTGATGAACAATCGAAAGAGCTAGCAAAATCCCGAGAAATAATCTGCTCAAAAAAAAACATACGCAGTGTGATGTATAAAAAGCGCTGCGTAGTTCAAATGGTTTAATCAAACCTTGTCAGCTTTGATTTTTTAATTCAAAAAAATTCGTTCACATTTCCAAATGTATCCTTCATATTTCGGGGCTACATATTGCCATAAAATATAAATTCCGAAGCTCGTTGATCAATGATCCGAGTTTTAAAAAAGGAATATTTGATTACGGATGATAAATTTCCATGAAACATCACAAAGCAACAATTCAGCATTGACGCTGGACGATTGCGGCTGCTTATCCATACTGCAGCTGATGCCAGGGTTGAAACGTATTGGTGCGGAGCGCGGCCCAATGCTATTTACGGCGCTCCATTGAATTCTGCCAGCGATATTACACGAGAGCGCAAATAGTCCCAGAAATTAACGAGGAATATCAATCAACGTCATCGCCAGCGGACTCGCAGTCCAAAGCTTTTGCCTATATATGCGAATGTGTAAATGCCCTGGGCGATGGATTGACCTCGAAGGGCTGACCGTTGAGAGCTATGTTTTGTGGTACGAATGATTGAAAGATCCATAAGGCCATCGAGGAAACTAAACTGTCTATGTACACACGTACATTTATAGTTTCGTTAAATTTCCATGTCACAAAGTTTTTATTAAAATCCCTAAAATTACATAAAAGCAAACTTCTTTTCATTTTATACGATTAATAAAAATTATTTACAAACTGCATAAAATCATGACGAAAGACATTTAAAATATTGAATCACGCGCCTAATCGATCGATAACGTGTCGACCCCATTCTTAAAAAAAATCAAGTACACATCTTGTACCCTTGGTCGGTAATGTAGGAATCGTCAAACAGCCAATAATTTTTTCGTAACTATAATATTATTTTTTAACTAATACAACAATATTTTATTTGCTTTTGAATTCAACTACAATTATGTTCAATTCTATAAACAAGAAGAAAAAATATTATTGTTCATTTATACACGGAATCTATTCATAAACGATTTCTCGAAAAATTAGGAATCTTGCTGGGTTCATCGAAACTCTCAACCGTTACAGCCAGGTTCTTCATTGATTTCTCAAGTTGATACTTCATATAAACTCGCAGTATATATCCAACAGTGTACTGAAACATAAGTAATTAAAGTCATTAAACTACTTTGTTGTGTAGTATTTTGTCTACATTATATAATCAATTATAAATTATACATCAATAAAATCCTAATTTTTTAGGTGATGAATCCTAATTTTTCATGTGATACATTTCAATTGCGATTGATAATAAAGTAATGAATCATTTAGATATTTTTGCATGATTTTATTTAATTATAACAGTTACAATTTAAAAGTTATATTTCACATACTACATTTTACTTCTATCAATTAGAGTATGAAAAATTTCAAATAAAGGATGAGGATTTGACTTCTGCAAATTCTTAAAGTCAGGACTATCAACAATATCAATGGCATGGGCTGCGATGTAATTTGAAGCTTGAAGTTTAAGGTTCTCAGCATCGTGTAGTTCAGAGAGAGTTAAAATCTCAACAGCACTTTTTGGATTCATCATATTGCACAATGCTCTTTCGCAAACTGATTTGAGTCGACTGATGCCAAGCCAATTAGAAGCATCAAGGAGCTCTTTAGCGATAGTTTCAATATTTTCGACTTTACCCGTGTAAATGTAACGCAGTACCTCTTTTAATGTTTTGCCATTAATTTTTTCCATATTAAAAATACTCCGATTTGGGTGTGTTTTAAATTGTTCCAAAAACCAAGAACTATGTGCCGCCAAAATTCCTCGATGGGCTTTGAACACCCTGGCGTCAGCATGAAGTTCCACATCGCTGAAAATATTATCTTCGAAAAGTGTAAGCATTTGTTCGGCGTTAGAATCTTTGCTTCGAACGCTACAACGTCCAGAAAATTCAGAAGTGCCATTATTAACAATTATGTCAACAAGTACAGTGAGTTTGTCACTAGGTAACAAATTTTTGGTTCTATTTTTAAAGTCATCTAGTAAAACCATATCTTCAAAACCCCATTCACTGCCTTTTGAAAATACATTCTTGTCTGATCTCCGATTAACTTTTTCTCCATATCCGTTTACTATTGAGAACGAATATTTAGTTTGAAGTGATTTTGGACCACTGACAAGACGGAGATATGCAGCCGCATAGTGGACTTGTTTCAATCCTTTTGGACAAAACCACATACGCCACTCATAATTGTCATCATCATTTTATGAAAAATTTGGCGAATTCAAACAATGTTTGAAGGCCTTATCGTTTAAACTAAAGTTATTAATGGTCCAAGAATACATTAATTTTTTACCATTAATTTGTGTGACCCCCCAATTATCAGCATATGGATCGAGTGCTAAGACAGAAGTGAATATAATATGAATAAACAAAAATACTGATTGAAAAAAGTTAAATTTTGAAAAAAAGTGAAGCATCTTTGGTTGTTTGTTGATATGTTAATTAAAACCTAAATAAATTGTTGGACAAAGTTACTCTTCCGGCAGTCCGATATTTTTCACATTTGACTACCCTGCAACTACAATAATATATAAATGATTCGATCTGTTTGTCATTTTTCATAAAGAATTCAATTAGATGTAAAAATACTATAAAATAAAATTATTATACCTTATTAATAAATGCGAAATGATAACACTAATAACATTGCAAGAACGAATTCGTAAGAGAGTCCGTTTAAACCAATTTAATTTTTGCTCCATTCACTCCACGCTATTGCTTGCTTCGTACTGAACGAAAATATCTGGAACTTATATTTCTCTGCATAGATAATATTAGTATCAGCAGATGTATCAAGAAGCATAAAAAAATTAATGATAAAATATATTTACTAAATTGGACTTTACAAAAAAATGTCTTTTAAGTAACTTTAAACTTGTTAAATTATTCTAATCGTCAATACACAAGTTCAAAATGAAATGTTGCAAAGGAATATTTTATAGCATATATATTGTATTGAAAGAAATATTTCATAGTATATAGCTTCGTATTCATATCTTACTTTCACGCGCGTCGGTTATGTCTTTGCTACGACATAGCTGGCAGATAAACAATCAACTGGAAGTAACATTTAATTATGCAGAATTATTGCAAGATTTATAATACAATAATGTTTTTCTGTCATTATACGGATAATATAAAAATACTATTAGTTCCAGGAAGCCAATACATTTCTTATGAATCATTTAAAGTAATTGAAATAAAATCTTGTAGCCGAAACTGTCAATGACGTGAGTAGCGTGACCTACAATGTAGTTTGAAGTATGTTCTTTAAGTTTATCGGCATCGTGTAATTCAGCAAGAATCAGAATTTCGACAGCATTGATTGGACTTATCGTCTTGCACAATGCTCTTTCGCAAGCTGATTTGAGGTGGTTGATACCAAACCAGTTGGAAGCATCGAATATCTCTTTGGCATTACTTTCGAGATTTTCTATTTTACCGGTGTAGATGTAAAGCAAAATCTCCTTCAGTGCTTTACCACTAATTTTATCCATACCAAAAACAATTCTATTAGGATATGCTTTGAATTGTTCTAAAAACCACGAACTATGCGTCGCGAGAATTCCTCGATGGACTTTGAACACTCTAGCGTCAGCATGGAGTTCCACATCGCTGAAAAGATTATCTTCAAAAAGCATCAGCATTTGATCTACAGTAGAATCTTCATTTCGAACGTAACAGCGTCCAGAAAATACTGGCTGTCCAGGAATAGATTGTTTTTTTTTAACATGAATTTGTGTAACTCCCCAATTATCGGCATATGGATCGAGTGCTAAGGTAGTAGTGAATAGAATATTGATGAATTAAAATAGGGATTGAAGGAAACTAAATTTTAAGATAACACTACACATTATTTGTTAATATAAGCGAAAACACAAGTAAAATTAAATTTTTATTGAAAAATTGCCTTTCTGTGTCAGCTCACTTTTTACATCTGTTTTTGCTATATCTATAAAATAAAAAAATATAAATGATTTATTTTATCTATTATTGCTTATCATAATTCATATGAAGCATACAAATTTGAAAAATGATATTGCCTTATTACACTAAATATAAAACTTTTACACAAAATGCTTACCAGAATTGTTTTCAAAACCAATTCAATTTTTGTTCCATGCACTTCACGTGATTTCTCGCTACTGCTTGAACTAAAATGTCGGAATCTCTTATTCCTAAGTTAGACAATGTTTCGAGAGATGTGTCAAGAGCTGACTAAGAAAATTGATGAAATATTTTTATAGTATTTACAGTCGTAGGAAATATGTTTCCTGAGATATCGTCATCTCGCATATTCATCTATTCTAAATTTATTGACGTATTATTGATGATAATCATTGAATCATATTATATCAAGACACACTTCTATAACGTAATTCTAAATTGAAATAAATTCAATAAAATGATTTTTTAATTTAAAGTAATCAAGTAAAAACAAAATAAAAATTAATTTAATTAATATTTTTCATATAGATCCTAGAAGTACGATTAAAAAAAACCAGTTTAAAACTATTACCAACGTAATGAATTTATTACTCCACATACTTTAGAAATAAAATTTTTTTCGAATCTATCGATATGCGATTCTGTTTAAATTCATGATGCCGATACTCATGCACGAAACTGCAACTGCCGATCCTTTTTATCTCTGCTTACTCCTGTATTTAATAGTATATACTCGACCCCCATCTCTCCGCCCTATGAGCACGAACAAGGCGATCTTGGCAGGGAAAAATCTTTTCTTCCGCCCTTCCTTCCGCACGAGGAAAAAGGGAGACGAAAAGACGAGAAGCAGCTCCTCCCGACGAAAATCATACGTGCATGTCCAGGTGCGTGCTCTCGCCTTTGCTCAGGATTATGCAAGAGAAGAACGATTTACGTTCTTTGTTGCGAGCTTTACAGATCTTAGCTAAGGGCACGCGACTGGAACTTGAGGGGTGAATTCCCCTTGCACATGCCATCGACGCGTTAAGAAGAAGCAATGCTTCTGTATGGCTTTCCTGTGCTGTCTTTGTCGCGTGTTTTTTTTTCGATAGGTATGGGGGCTAAGAGTGACTAGACATTCCATTAAAGGCTTTGTTCGTTTGTGCAACTAGAGGAAGTTTAAATTTTAGTTTGTTAACTTGCTCATACATACTTGATAGAGTAATGAAGTACGGCGGAAGTAAACAGTGGTTTGTAAGAGAGTGCGATCGTGGTAACTCCGTGTTTGAATAACAATCCTCTGCCTCAATAAATCGTCTGTAAATTCAAGATCAAAAACTTTTCCCGGTTTGTACTCAGTGAGTCTGGCGTGGAATCGCCTTTCTCCTGAAATAAAAATGTGAATAGCTGTGTAATTACGCACGATTATAATTAGTTGTGTTGTACATTACCTATAATCGGCAGTATTATCAAGCCTGTATAGGATTTTCTCGTCGTTGTTGGTCGAGTGTCCGCTTCTTTAAACCTTGTCAACCATGGCATAAGCTGTAAAAAATTTTGTCAATAAATACTAAGGCTTTCTTCAAATAAATTTATAAAGATATGCTATATGCGCGCGTCAGGAAAATTTAAAAAATGGTACTCTTCAACACGTTGAGGGCGGCGTGACCCATATGTAGGTCATATTTTTCATTTATTTTTTTTCCAAGTTTACAAAAAATTCAAAATAAATCGCAAGAAAACGATGTTAGTAAGACGTCATTTCAAAGATGAATATTCAAAGAATGTTTTGCCTGTGAAACTTTTTCTGTACATTGAATGTTTACCGAGTATTACTTGAAAATTTGACGAATTTTCAGAACTAAAAAAAATACGCTGCCGCACGCAAGCATCGATTACAGACTCTCTCACGTAGCGTTACAAGGGAACCGCGTAGATTACAGTACTCCAAGCTCGCCAGAGATTGATTCTCGAGGACCCCGATTGACCTGACGATCTGCTGCCTCATTAGACGCGTACGGAATACTGCACGCCCAGTCAAAGCGTCCACGTCGGCAGCTAGTCGTCCGATCCCGATTGCGTACGACGATGCGCACGTGAGCTTCCGTTTGATGCGGATTTCAAAGGGTCCGAAGTGATGACGGGGTGCTGATTTTCAACAGGAACAGAATATAGATAGAGTCGGCTATCTTGTCATCTACGGTAATTTGAACTATGGATTGTGTTGGCAATTCCAACATAATCGACTATGGGTGTTGATGCTATTTTTTTAGATTATTTTACAACTCTTAAAAAGCATAATATATACTTTAATTTTAAGATTTTAAGATTTCGTATCAATTGATGTAATACCATGAATGAAAAAGAAAAACATAGAATATTTTACTGTTGCACTTTAAATTATGTTACATTTAATTTTGTCACATTACTTCACTAACAATTAAGTCATGAAAAAAATTAATTCTAAAAATACTTTAAAGAACAATCGATGTATATATAAATTAAAGATTATAATTATCAATATTTGCCAATGATCTTTATATTCACGGCTAACAGCAATGAAAACTTTTCACGAACTAAGCGATCTAGTAAATTTTAGAAAAACCAAATCGATCGTTCGTTTCCCCCATTGAACATTTGATGTCCAGCTAAGGGTAGAGCAAATCCCAAAGGAGCCGGAAATCTTCTGCTCGACTAGCCCCTCGGCTTCTCTCTGAATTTTCAAAGGATGCTGCGGCTTCTCGCTGCGAATCCGGTCTTCAAGTAAGTCCTATTAGCCGGCCACGACCCTTGACCAGTCGACGTAAACTCGCTCTCCCGTGCAAGAGTATGGGATAGTAGCAAAATTTTTTTTCGCTACTTATATGTCCTCTTTGCAAGTAGGAGATGCTTTATTGCCGCGTGATCTATGAGCGCCAGATTTTCTCACGTTATATCTTTCCGGTTTAATATTTGTATTCTTCTTAAGGTTTTTTTTTCTGTTCCGTTTCAAGGCTCCGTAAAATATTAGCCACAACGGTTTAAAAATCACTGTATGAATTATGTATATACTTATAATTTCATTCTTCAATAGAAGTTTCTATGCAAAAAAGGCAGCATATACCTTATTATTGACGTTGTGCAAAATTTTGATGAATAAGCGGAGTTATAAAATAATTTTTATTAACAACGTTCCAACTATTGTCGGGTAAAAAATATGTATTTTTTATTTTCCGAGAAACATGTACTCAATAAAGATTTATTTTTCAACAACAAAAATTTCATTGCCATAACTCCCATTTCCCAAGCTTTGAAGAGCAACCGGAAAAATATTTGCTCCAACTTTACCGAAATATTTCTATCAAATAAAAACGAATGAACACTGAATAAAGTGAAACGGCCATTGCACAATTTTGCAAAAACTTTTTAAATCAAGGTTTGATATTCCATTTTTTGGTACCGAGTTCTACTGCTTACACATTTTTTTAACTTTTGCTTTCTTCATATTGGATCTGTGAGCACATATGGCAAATAATCTACTCTATACGAAAAATGTATTAAATTAAATTAACCGTCAGCCAAAAAGTTTTTATTGTTTAATCTCAATAAATATGTTCGACCGTACATCCGCAATAAACGTGATTCTGATTTAATAAAAATAAATATCAGACTGCGAAAAAGTCGTGATATCGAGCTGACCAATACTGATAAATGCAATAAATGCAACGAATGATAAAATGTTCGCTTTGCTCGCGCACCATTTATGTCCAAAATAATCTCCAAATTTAGTTTTTCACGCATTCGCACAAATCGCACGCGGCATTAAAAATAATTTATGGAATTTTTATCGCACTTCGGCAAATGTATATCTTACTATATATTTATACACTAATAAAAGCATCAGATATGCTAAAAAAGATAACTTTATTAGCAGAAAATAATTTAATGTTCGCCTTTTTTCATCTCAATCATCGAAAATTTTTAAAAATTCTATAACAGTTACAGTAATATAAATTCAATTGTAATAAAGCTGATAATCTCCTTCCATTGTATAAATTAATTTTCGTAAAATTTCAACATGAATTGCTTATAATGTTTACAATAAGCTGACATCTCAAGTACCTATTTCATCATAAACAAATATTACATAAGGTTTTGCTATGCATGACTTTCCTATTAGGTCTTGTTGTGCTTCTCACTAATTCGCGGAGAATGTATTCCCAGATGTTTTAAGATTGCTCAAAGCTTCCAAAACCGTGTACTTCTGTCTGTTACGTAAGTTAGCACCGACATTTAATAGGGTTCGCATAACAAGTAAAGCATATAATTGAATAAAAGTAAACAACTCAATACTTGGCTAAAATAGTTTTGTTTTCTATAATTTCGTTACTTTAACTTTGGAAAATTTTAGCACTTATTTGTATTTTATTGAAAAATAACGGATTTCATAAATACCTTTTCTAATGCATGAGGGCTAGTTGCGAATTTGAACACTGTTGCAGGACTTCCTTTAATTTGCTTTTGGTGATTGCACGTAAAGTCAGTTGGGTTGACTTCTAGCGTGTAGAGTATATGAAGGCTAATACTGATCCAGGGGAGCACAGCGATGGTAATTAATTTAAAAAACATCACGTTCTACTAGTTGTGTCCTTGACTTCCTTTTTTCTTCGAAGATATAACGCACAGGTAAAAGTATATCAAAAGCATGTTCATAATAACTAGTATTGTAAAGTGCAACGCCAAATAGAGTAGGTTTCTTACGTTCATTTAACAAAGACGGAATTAAACGTAAAATAGTTCAAGTCACTGAGAATGCGTATGTAGAATATTTCCATTTTACGCTTTGTTTAAAATATTATTGCCGAGTATATGCACATAATAGTTAAAGAGTATCCCAAAACAAGAATAAAAGGAAATTTTTCGAGAAACAGTTTCATGCCAACAAGTGAATGACACATGATGCTTTGTTTCTTCACAAATGTAAATTTCTACTTGAACGTCAATTCTTTTTTGCTGCTATCCATGAATAATGTCGATGTTTTTCTGAAACAAATAATATAAAGTAGTTACGAAATACGAATATTCGGCATTCACGATCTTTTACGCCAATTATTCTTTTAATGAAAAAAGATTTCATCAAAACTTTTGTATAAGTACAATGAATCAATAATTTCAACGATCGGGGAATGTTTAAAAAGTTTGATAAGTAAAATTAAGCTTTTAGATAATATTTGCAGTACTCAGAAACTAGAATAGCGCGTTACTTACCTAACACCATCCAGCAACTGTATGGCATTTATTCAAGTGACCTAGCCCGATTACAGTGGCAGTACAAATCTTACGCAAAAGCATAAGATCCCTCATTCCACAGTCACTTGATTATCCCGTTTCTCGGCTGTATCACAACGGAACCCCGCTTTATCGGGGTTTCGCGACGGAAAGCAAAGTGGCAAACAGGGCTGCCAAGTTGCATGGCTAGTGCGAGACTGAAGCCCTACTGCAATACGCAGACTACGTCATCCGATGAAATGACATTAGGCCTCGTGACGTTGGCCTACTCACGCTTATTAACACCAGCTTTGTTTTATCCACAGATTTATTACAATTTGCTGGCGATACCTCGCGTTCGCACTCTTAACTTCTTCGAAATAAATTTTTCTATTTTCTCCAAAGTACAATAACCACTGAATTGGTGGCGTAACGTCGTCAGACTACTGTAAGAAGTTTATGTCTTGCATAAAATAGCCGTTAATACAGTTACTGTGAAATAGTATGTTTGCTCGGCGAGATCATGTCGAGCAACCCTGGTAGTAGGCTTGACGGTGAACTCACGGCTAATTCACGAATTTTATGATTTTGGTGAAAAATCCGCCGAATTATTCACGGAATTTCTCCTTAAAAACCACATGCTTTTTGAATGGAAAAACCGTGAACAATTCGCCAATAGTAATTAATTTCTAGCGCCGATATGTATTAACGTTATTACTTTATTATTATTATTTATGTTCATAAATAATTTTTTTAACAAATTACAATAAAATATCCTAAAAAATAGGACTTTTACGCATAAGAACACATACAATGATAAAGGGATTTCGGAAGACGTTTGTAAATGTTCGTCAAGCGCTCTATAGGTCAGACACGGACTGGGAGCTAATGCAAAGTGCATATATAGGTAATAGGTCACCGATTTTTTTGCTAATATAAATACTACGGATTAATACAACAGATCAGTAATTCTTATAAAATTTATAATATAAATTCAAAATACAAAACGATGTTACAATAGCGTATAACGAATATAACGGAAAAAAAAACATAATCTTAATTAACGTGCTCATCAATAAGTACAATTTAGGAATTATGATATACCACTAAACTTATGGTTGTTTTAAAAAATATATTGTCATTCGTATATTTATTTTATGTATCATTGCTGATTTTGTGAACGTCTATACATTATAGTTGATATCTCTAAATAATTCACTGGACTGATTCGAGCTCTTCTTCCATAAATAATTATCCTTATGGATAAAAACATCAATTTTTCCAATTTTCCGTTTTATACGACATAATATATGCATTATTTTGAATTTTGAATTCGTTTAGATAGACTCTTAAAAGAAGCAGATTCGATAAACTAACCTACATTGTATTTGCTCCCTAGTCATAGTATGACTGGCGAGTGGCGGCTACTCAGCCGACTACTGCTAATCTGCTATAGTATTGGTATGCGCGCATGCGCGGAAGAAGCTTGTCGATCAAGTTGACGAATTTCTTACGGAATATTCCCGACTCTCCATACATTCTAATGCGTTTAAATTCGTTAATTCTTCGCGGTTTATCGATTACTCATGAATTTTTCCCGTCAAATTTCTACCAGGGCTGAACGGGGAATCGTATCTTTTAGTACGATTTCGAATAGTACGATTTCGAATAGTACGATTAGTACGATTTCGAATAGTACGATTAGATATGATTTCGAATAGTACGAATAGTACGATTTCGGGAATCAATCCACGTTTTATTTCGGGCGTTTTCATCGAAACTCAAGATGATGATATCGATCTTGAATTCGACAAATTCGGATGTTTGATTTAACAAGCTGATCTTACTCCCTGGTAGAAGGCTTGACGGTGAACTCACGGATAATTCACGGATTTGATGATTTTGGTGAAATGGTAATTAATTTCTAGCGTCGATATGTATTAACGTTATTACTTTATTATTATTATTTATGTTAATAAATAATGTTTTTAACAAATTACAATAAAATATCCTAAAAAATATGATTTTTACGCATAAGAACACATACAACGATAAAGGGATTTCGGAAGACGTTTGTCAATGTTCGTCAAGCGCTCTATAGGCCAGGCGCGGACTGGGAGCTAATGCAAAGTGTATATATAGGTAATAGGTCGCCGATTTGTTTGCTAATATAAATACTATGGATTAATAATCCTTATACAGGACTACTACGGATTATTAATCCTATAACAGATCAGTAATCCTTATAAAATTTATCTACACAAAACTTTTTATACAGTTCACGATAATGTATGACAGCGCTCGTTAACGTTCGAGTATCACGCAAATCACACGACTCGTGAGAAAAAAAAAGGAAACAGCGATCAATCCGCCCCCATAGCGTCGCATGCGCTAACAAATAACAAAAGCAATATCAAAGCAGAGAAATCCCGCATGCAATTTATCTATCAATCGTCGAAAATCAGATTCCCATGACGGTAGGAACAGTTCTCCTGACGAAATCAGGGCTTGCGGAAGTGCAGGTAAAACTTCCTGCGAGTGCGCGCGTGGGTGGGTCGGGGGCGCATGCAAATCACGCAGCGTTCGGCATTCCGTTGAATAATTCAGCCGCCGCCGGGGCGCGGGCGCCTCTAATATCCGCTCTATCCTCCCCCGCGCGCTCGCACGAACCCTTCGTTAAATCCACGCGTTTCCCATGACGGCTATAGCGAGTGTACGAGCGCGTGTATTGTTGACTCGTCGTCGCAGCTACCTGTGGCAATGCATGCGTCAGCCACATTTGCATTAGCTTAACGCTAAACAAATTCAAGCTCTCGACTCGCAATCCCGCTCACTCGTCTATTTGGCTGCGCTTATCGCGCGCTTTTGATGGACTCAACTACTGCATTATCGCACGTCCTATCGACTGCCTATTGTCACGTTGCTTTTAATGGACGAGCTTGCACTTGGCCCGGGCATTACGCGATTATCATAATTTGATCGACTAACCATGCGGAAACCTTGTGTTCCGTTCTATTTATCCCTCGCCAATCGATTTCTCGCCCGTGTCATTTGTTGCGTTCAGATAATCACTGCTTTATCGACTAGTTAAGCGAGGCTTTGCAAAGACTTCAAGATTTTCAATAATGCAATTTTTCAATATTTTTTACCGTACAATTGTTATTTTTAACTAAAAATTCGCGCATATAAAGCAACGTCTGCCGACACGCAACGTAGCTGCGGGAAAGCACTTAACACAAATTACCTCAAGTGGCAGCTAGCACGCGCGCCAAATTCCGCTCTAGTACCCCCATAAATCCTCAACGTTCACCGCAAAGTCGAAGAGCCACATTCGGCTACATGGGGGTGGCGCAGTGGCGTGGCGTCAGATTCGACGCGTGTCTATGCGCTACTCTTCATAATGAGCCCCCATGAGCGACATATGCTTTTACGAAAAGAGAGAGAATGTGAGCGCGAATGCATATAAACTGCCACTTCCGGCCTGCTTTAACTTCCCATAAAGCGTTGACCAGCACGCGAGTCATTTTATCTAGAGTGCCTACCGAACTCGGGCGGGAATGCTTTAATGACTTGATTCGATGCTGGTACTTCAATATCGCTCTCACGATTTCAGTTTGTATATGCTGAATTTATGTTTACTCCAAGTTGTTATAAAAAGACAAAATAATATGATAATTACTTAAAATTTGTATCTATTCAAGGGTGCACTAGAATTGTAAATAGTTTATTAATTAAGGCAATTTGACAAGATTGATTGATCAATTTATAATTTTTTATTGTATCTATGCTATAGTAGAAATTTTATTTAAAAAATCTCTGGGAAAGTAATTCAACGCGATTGCATCCAATTGGATTCAATTTAGAACCTGCAATCGATACTTTTTTCATGCTGAAACTTTTTTTTCACAACCTTTCATTGTATTTAAATTTCACCGAACCAGATCAGACGTGGCAGTCACGGAATGAACTGAGGGTAGGAGCACGAGCTTATACACAAACCTGAAAGGAAAAAAAAGTGTACAGGGATCGGGGGTTGAAAAGCGAAGCTCTGCTTTTCTTTCTTTCTTTCACCTGGTCCCCAATCGAATGCGCGCACATACATATCTATACGAGGGTTGCAGGCGTGAGAAACAGTTCCGATACGATTTATCGAGTGACGCTCGCCATTCAAGACATGATTTTTACACGTCACTTTTTTATCTTGTTTTTTTTCTCAACAATAATGATTCAACACTATTTTTGTTAGCTTGGGGAGCCTGTTCTTAAGTATTATTTAGAATCTCATTCTGGATTTGTAAACGTCATATTTATTTTCAATTCGTCATAATTTTTTTTTTAATTACTGGCCATTGAGTTAATAACTACATGGCATTTATTATTTATTTTTCTGATGTGTATCTTCGAGAAAGATTAAAACCGCACCGTCAGCAACTGAAATGAAATCTCTCCGCAAAAAATAACCACTCATCGCGAGATACATCGGAGCGTCTCAAATTTAAATTCATGCCTCTCGAAAAAAAAAATAATGGAAAAAAAAAAAACAAAGTAGAGTTCGTTTTCAAAGCGCACTGAAGAGCAGCAATCTCAAATTGCTCAAACGCAAACGGTCGCAGTTGACCCCAGCCGAGCCGATCTGCTGTCTCCCCCTTGGCCCCTCATATAATCATGAACCGGGGCTATTTAAAAGGGAGTGGCGCATAGGTGTACCTGCCGCGATGCCGATGCTTACTGAGCGACGAGGGGAGAGCGCAATGCGACGTGCGAGGGGGACGGCTAAAAGACCTAGGCTCTGAAGAGGGTTGAAACACTTGTTCCATGCGGGACACCAATTTTCTCAGAAAAACCATGCGGAGCTATTTTCGTTTGTTACTTTACGAGCTGTTTTTAGCTCTCGTGGGTGCGGGATTATTCTGGGATTTGCTGAAAATTTAAGCAAGGTTTTTTTCTTTGGACGGCTCTAAATATTTTATAACATTCATTTTTTCAATAATTAATAATGACAATTCGTAGCAATAATTTTCACCCATAGTGAATAAATGGAGAAAAACTTTTTATGTCGTCACTAAAGATTTAAAAAATTAACATATACGTATTTTTTCCACAAAAAGTTTTGATCATGGTTTTTGAATTATTCCTTCCCCAAAATTACAAAATATTTCTTTTTATTAATATATTTATAATAAAATGGACTATTTGCTTTCAAGAGATTTTTTTGATGCAGTGAAAATTTTAGTAATCGAGTTTACGTAAAAGAAACACCTTGCTCGTCAAGTTCGAGAACGCTCAGTTCAAAGACACTGGGGCAGCCACATTTTAAAAATAGAAACCTCGCTTCAAAACATCAGCCTTCAGAATTGGCGAACACGTGCTGAGCCCTCGACCGCATTTTACAAGAGGGGGTAAGATATATCGGACTCCAGATCTTTTTGGTCTGCGATCCTTTTCTGTTTTCGACACGCTCGCCCTCTTTTCTGGGCCTCCTCAAGATTCTCTTTTCTATACCATCGACCCGTATCGCGTGACGAGTTGATATGCTTTTGTGAGAACGAAAACAAGATTTTTTTGGGGATGCGGTTACTCGATTCAGGCTCTTCCAGCATCGACTGATCCAGTTAGGCTATCAGTAAGCTCAGTGGTTACTAATATCATGCACATTTTTTTGGAGTCGGATAACTGATAATGTTTATTCTTATTAGTCACAAAACTCATGCATAATCTGATGAGAAGATATTTACTTCAAGCTGATAAACCCTTATAAAAAATCGGTGGCCGAATTTTATGAAGCATATAATGACGTCACACGGTTGGTTGATGTTTATTGTTATAGTTTTAATTGAACGGTGAGAGAGATTACGTTTGGTACATTAGCCTGAAAAAAAGAATTGAGGCGCGCGAAGCGCTAGTTTCGAAAAAAAAATAACTGCTGTACTCCAAGTTATAATTCTTGTCACATAAAATTTTGAATTTGTTTAGACAATTTTAGCTTAGGATGAGCTTAGTTTAGGAAAATAAAGAAGAACTTTCAAAAGAATAGTCTACTTCTTATTTCGAAAAATTATTACTCGCAGTAACGTTTTAATTAGATTTATAGATAATATCAGTTTTACAACATATAAATGAAGTTATTATTTTAAATATTTTTCAGTTCAAAACTCATTATAAATATCCAGGTATTAGTATTGATTTTCTAAATAGCTAAATATTTTAAAATTCCGTTCAGTTTTTTAAACTACTTTTCCCTGTAATTAATTATCACATAAAAACAAAGATAAAAAGAAACATTGTCTCTTTTCTCTGAATTTTATTTTAGCCAATTTCATTATTTTTTGTTAACAACTCATTGCTAATTTTTCACTTGAATTGAATTGAAGCAATCGAAATAAGCCTAACAAGAGCCAATAAAAAGAAATGTCACAATAACCCCAAACCGAAAAAACCTAAGCCGATCCGTATCAATCAAAACTTGGAAATCGCGTTATAGCTCGACGTACATAGAGACTCGCGTGCCAAGGTAAAGAGCTGCCGCAAACAAAAAGCGAAAACAAGAACGATAGGTGTCCCCTTGGCCTTATATACGCAGCACGAAAACAAAGTCGCTCGACACTTTTCTCGATTTACAGTGAGTCGTCTCTCGACCATCTGCGCAAATACGATATCGGCGCGTGTTGTGCAGAAGCCGCATGGAGAAAAGAAGGCGCAAGGAGCCTGGCTTGCCGGCTGCATGTGCCGCCCGTGAGAACTTGGGGCAGATGCGTCGACAGAAATCAACGCTAGGGGCCTTAAGGCTGCTTGCCTACCCCTATGTTGCAAGCAATAGCTCTCTCCCCACCAATTCTTTTGCCTTTTTCAACGCACGTTCAACAACTAGACGACCCATACGAGAGGGGATCTTGCTTTTCTTTAAACTTCCAACGTGAATCGTGAAAATTAACAGTTCTCCTTGCGTGCGTTTCTGTTTTTTTTCCTTTCTTCGAGTTTGACTTTCAAATTCGCTTCTTTTTTTCTACATCGACCTCCACGATCATGAATATTTTCATACTACTATGAGTCTATAGTCAATTAACATATGAAAACACTAGAAATTCATACCAATCCTTGAGTTCATTGTTCTCTCGTTGCATTTGAAGTGACGTTCAAAAGTTAACCCAGTGAAAACTCAAAAGATGTTGGCAAAACTTTGGCTTTCGACTGAACCGTCATCATCATTCACCTTCGAGGTGAAAAAAAGTCCAGCAGCATCGGGAGGCTAACAAAGCCAAAGAAAGCCATTATTATTCGCTCGCGCGGAGCCAGGGGGAAGAAGAGAGCGAGAGAGAGAAGCCAAGGGGTCACTGGAAAAACCGAAGGGCCCCGAGGACACTGCGGAGATCGAAAAAGCCGAAGCGGCAAGCCGCATTGAACTTCAGGATTTACGATATTACGCGCGAGCCTACTCAGTTGTTTATCGCCTGTTTTTTTTGGGGAATCTCGATATTGAAGGTTTTTACGCTCAAAACGGTTAACTCTTGTTAGGTATTTTTCAGTGGAAGGCGGCTCCGATAGTTCGGTTACGAGGCTTTGGAAAGACCGAGAAAGGGATTAGATTGCTCGGGTGACGTTCTTTATGGATGCTCTTTTTCCATTCGATCGAGCGCTTGATATCGCCTTGAAAAAACTTCTTTTTAAATTTTAATTAGCTCCTCTATCGTATATCAAATCTCATAATCTATGTTATTCAATCTTGTTAATAACGCATGCATGGTTTTTTTTCACCCCAGAACAGAAATTATCCGTTGTATTTATTTTACTATGATTACCTCGCAAACTACCCTTGAAGCAATTTAAAATGTCACATCGAACATTTCAAACTCAATAAAAAATCAATCCCCTTGTACCCTCCTCGTCTTATAAATTTTCTAATTCCTCACCGCGCGCACGCGTCTTTGTCCGCACCCCAAGACAATATCTCAAAATGCAGGTACCGAGGCAGCGCACGCGCGAGCAGAAAAACAAGACGCGTGTGGCGCAGATGGAAAAATTTGAAAAAAAAAGGGAAATGAAATGAAACCGCGTGCGCAGCGACGCGTGCACTTCTACAACCTGCTGCAATGGCATCAGCAGCAGCACGTGGGAAAACGGGGAACATGAAAATTCCAGCGGAGGGCGAACTGCAGCCGGATTTTTATTTGACGAACCCCCTCTGATTTTTCTCTTCCCTCCTCCCCCTCTGCTTCTTGTGCGTATGGGTATTTGATTTCGAAAGTTGTGAATGGTCAAAGGAGTGAAAATTAAGTGCGTACGCGAGAGCAAAAGCTTCATGCGAACACTCGAGTGCTCTGTTTGTATGTGAATTGCCTGCAGGCTCAAAGGGTGGATGTAAAGAAATGCTAGGGTGATTAATACCCATGGACTTTTGATTTATTCGAATGACGCCCTGAAAAATAATATTAACAAGTGGATTTGAAAAAAAAAAAATCATTGAATGAAATTTTCTCGAGGAAAAAAGACGACAAAACCGAAAAGAATAAAAGGCAAGAGTAAAGAATTAACGAGCAATAACAAAATGCACATAGAAGGCAAATGAATCGACAATGTTGACAGAGAGAGTGGCGGGTGTAAATGAGGTTCTGCACAAATATGAAGCAGCTTGGGTACAAGCCAAGGGACGTGCATGCATATAGGCGTCGAGGCGTCGGCGGTTGCGACTTTGTGCTTAACACACACAGAGAGGGAGAGAGGGAGAGAGAGAGAGAGAGAGAGAGAGAGAGAGAGAGAGAGAGAGCGAGAGAGAGAGAGAGAGAGAGAGAGAGAGAGAG
>JAWWMK010022661.1:0-17058 GCA_035047105.1 Galeopsomyia nigrocyanea | reverse complement strand
GACACATGCTTTTTTTGACACAAATGGGCATGTGTCCCGTTTTCCAAAAAAACACGTGTTCTTTTTCAACCGGGTATGCATGGGGTAGCTGAAAAAAAAAATGTTACGTATGAAAGAGCAATCAATCAGTTATATCGGTGTGAATTGAAAAGAGTTGTTTGCAATTGAAATTTTTCAATAAAGCTGGCTTCCATTTACTGAGGCTAAAAGTATATATAAAAGGTATTCATGTAGTGTGCATCATTAATATAGACGTTCTTCTTTATATATACATAATTTCCCGTCAGATACGAAACTCTCGCTACGAAAACTCAACAGACCTCTCATCGTTTTAACTGAACAAACATCGTCTCTACTTCTGAAACACAGATGAAGGAAAAAAAAAAACGTTTCTCCACTGCTGTGGCACCAAATAAAAGAGAAGTCACCGCAGACGAGACGCTTCAATTACATTAAGAGCCCCGCGAGGTTATACGTCGATTGTTCGACAAAGACTCTCGAGTACATTCGCGAGAGATGAAACGGCATTAATTAAACAGTCTCGCCGCGACGCAGCTATACTCCCAATTAGCAGGTGTATACTTATCTTCGCGCAAACATTATGTGATTGTACGAATTAGATGTATAACTCTTCGATGTATATATATAGATGTCGACGTTGGTTTTCTTGTTGACGAATGTGAAATATTTTTTTTCGCGATATTGCCTCGAAGACAGGAGCGAAAAAAAAAAACTTTGGGACACATTGTTTGTCGAACGAACGGAATACCATACGACTAATCGAACAAATAAAACAAAACAAAAAAGCTAAGCAAGGAGATATTTCTAGTTTCACCCCTCGCTCAAGAATAACACGGATTTAGAGCGCGCTGCTGCTGTGGTGTTTTGTTATTCCAAGCAATACACCCCGAGCTCGCGCTTTACATTTGCATCGCTCGCGCACGATGATTTCTTTCTCCTCTTTTTTTTTTTCTCCTTCTCGCGCGTAGTGCCAATCGCCGCAGACAAAAGGGAAATGAGGCGAGAGATGAATGCGACCTCCCTCCAAAACCACGCGCGCGCGTACAGCTGAATGGCTCTTGCTTTTCTCTCTCTCTCTCACGTTCGCGCGCGCGCGCGTGCTCTTTTTTTCGTACTGTCTTTGTTCGCGTGGCGAGCTTGCGGATTGGCAGCGTTTGCGTGGCACTTTAGAATGCAAACATTTTTATTACGCTCGCAGAGGGCTTTTGTTGCTCATTCTTCTCTCTTTATTCTTTCATTCTTTTTTTTTTTCGCGTCACTTTATTTAAAAGCGAATGCTTTTTGGAAGATTATTTTTCCTGGCCGCGGTAGTTAAAGTTCCGCTTATTAACTATACAAAATACCTTCTTCGCGAAGTTAACTTCATATCCGACAACTTTGTTATACAAGCTTTAATAACATGTGCGCGCAAGTACTTGGCGGCTTACTGTATTAAATTCAAAACTCCGCGAGTTTGTCAGTGAGCTTTCAAGCATATACACTCACAAAACTTGTGGTTTAGTTAAGTTTTTTTTTCAAGAGTTAATATTCTCTCTCTCTCTCTCTCTCTCCCTTTCATTCGCCATGAAAAACTTGTATAACTATGATTTTAAACAGCCATAACTTTTTACCGTGAGCGAACTTTTTAACGTACGCGGCTTCATTTGAAAGCTGTCCGTTTTACCCTTTAAAATGATGCCTCGCACGATCAGTTCGATGATGTTCAACCCAAGTTATCACACTTTGAAGAAAGACTCTTATTTTTGGAGTACCAAAGTGAGTGTATCTAATACCGCCACTTTAAGGAAAAAGTATTTTGGCAGATGAAAATATTGTTCGATACTGAAAAACAACTTTTGGTATCAACATTTATCGTGAAGATGTGCTATTTTCATATGATAAATAATGTGATAATGTCTTAATTATTAATAAACACTGGTTTAAAAAATAAACTGGAAATTGACCGTTGTACGTTGATAATTGATCGTAATAATTTTTTTTAGTTCTTTTACATTTTAGTTTCTCTATTTGAACAAAGAAATGCAAAACTCTATTAAGAAAAATGTAATTGAAATTTTTACCCGTCGTTTATACAGGATTTTTGAAAGTGGCGGTATTAGGTACAATCGAATGAAAATGGTAACTGGGGCAGCATTTGGCTTATTTATGAACTAAAAAAATTTCTGATGAGTGCTTTTGAAAGCTTAAAAGAAGACGAATCGAATTATCTATCGCAATTTTATTCTTAGACATATTAGACTAGTTAAAATGACATATAGGTATCCGTGTATTGGAAATTTAGAGAGTTGGAAAATGTGCGCGCATCCAGAGCATAAAACAGCTCGCGTAAAGCGAATTTCGGATTCGGAGATGATTTAAATCATTGGAACTTTCACTATTTAACAGTATAAATAACATAATGTCACTGAGACGTACCACTGTAGCAAGCGCTAATTTCAATACCAGCAAGCGGCGGTATTAGGTACATGGCGGTATTAGGTACACGTACCTTAGATCGTAACGCACGTTGCTATACATATAAATACGCTCGCGTTTAAAAAAAAAATAAAAAAACCAGCTAACTAAAACTAGCGTATACACGCGGAAAATCTGAATAACGTAAAATCGATTTTGTTTTTATATCTATACATATACATCAAAGCGCGAGCTCATGCATCACGCAATAATCCAGCAGTTCCTCTCTGACACTACGACATATAAATGTATACACGTATATATCTCAATAGATCGCGTGTTTCGCGCTTGGAGCACACACATGCACATATCCTCTCTCTCTCTCTCTCTCTCTCTCTCTCTCTTTCGTTATTTTCATCGCGCGGCGCGCATAGGGCAAGCACCGTTCGCGCGAGAGTTTAATCCGAACTTTCTCTCTCTCTCTCTCTCTCTCTCTCTCTCTCTCTCTCTCTCTCTCTCACACACATACACATACACACACACACACACTCGAAGCCTCACACACAGGACTTCAAAGGGATGAGTATGTCGAGGCCGACGAGTGGCGGTATATGATGCCCCACGTGCACATTCCACAGTTATAACAGTTCAGAAGAAGGAAAAGAAGAAAAAAAAAGAAAAGGAAAATAGGAAGAAAAGTGTCATGAAATTGCATATTTTTCAAGTGCCCGCGCTCGCGCCTCCTGCTTTCTTCTCGAGTTATGACAAACGTGCAGTACATTCTTGATATCTCTGTATAGATATATACAAAAGGCGGCATTCTATTCTATAATACTAGAAGGTACTTTACATGTATCGTATACGTTATATATTACGAATGATTGTTATAAAGATGATGTAGGATAGATATCTTTGACTATTACTCTGAGGGGGTTTAAAGCCGGCGCGCAACGCGATTGCTGTTACCGCGGATCTTCACCGCTATATAATAGAAACGGATTACGTTTAATCTAGCCGCCCGTCCGCGCGTGCGAGGGTTTTCGAGGTAATATCGCTCTCTCAACTTGCAACTATTACGTACACACAATCAAATTGACGAATCGATTAACGATCTTATCTATAGATTCCACGAGCATTTGTATGTACGAAGGAGTATGTACGAAGGAGAATGTTTTTTTTTCTCTATGCGTATCTGTGCCGTATAGCAAAAAAACATACGGCCGTCGGAAAGGGTAGAGAGTTAACGACTCAATTTCCCTGGTAAAATTGCGCGAAGGCTAATCTCGACTGACTCGCTCTGGCTCGTTACGCAAATACAAATGAAAGGGAGATGAGCCGACGACGAGCGACGTCGTCCTAGTCGGTATAGTCGCGGTGCCGAAGACACGAATTAGCGGGCCGAGTAACTAGTCGTTCAAGAGAGAGAGAGAGAGAGAGAGAGAGAGAGAGAGAGAGAGAGAGAGAGAGAGAGAGAGAGAGAGAGAGAGAGAGAGACAGAGATAATGGTTTTGCCGGAGTGGGAGATCTTGTCGAACACGGGGCTGAAACCTTATCTAGCTTTGCCGAAGGATTCGCTTGCATATACACCTTGGGCTTTGTCAATCTTGTAGCGTTGGTGCATTGGCAAATTAATGGGGGACATTCGGCTAGATGTGTACTGTAATAATTCCGATAGTGCCTGTCGAAACATTACAAGAAATCTTCGTTGGATGTGGAACAGCTACTGTCATAACAAAGTAAAAGTATGAGAACGCACGTAACGGTAAAAATTATTCTCGCGTCTAAACCTATCATCATTTCCCCCTAATCATCAATTTCATTATCTTTTTTTTGTCGGAAATTTTTTTTTTCTCACATAATTATCAACGACTAATGCGTTTTCATTTCGAAACTTGACATAATCGAGCGAACACTCCCTATAGGTATACAGCGATAGGCGCACGTACGTACGGTGCATTGAAAAGCCAGCAATTTGGAATTGGACGTGGTCGCGGAGCTCACTCGGTTTGTCCGGAAATCGATGTCTTAACATACATACATATATGTACATATACGTGAAGCACCTGACCGTATTTTCAAAGATGAAGTCGTGCTTGTACGGCTAAAATCACCTGATTATTATAGCACACGTTATAATGACCGTTCTCTCGTATTTCTTCAGCATAATGGCGTCGCATGAGGGAGGTCATTATTGAGGTCTCGAATTAGTTGCATTTAACAAGCCTAGAGAGAGAGAGAATGAGAGAGAGAGAGAGCCCTTTTTAATAACTCAATGAATATGCGCGTCGGGGTTTTATAGTTGCATGGCCGTAATGATCGCGCGCGGTCGCTCCAACTAGAAGAGAAAGTGGATTTGCGCGTGAGTTATCGACGACACAGCTGCTGTGAAGATTGCCTGGTGGGTCGATAAGATTAGAAAAGTAAATTACCGAAATTAGGACTGCGCGATTTTGTGTTTGCTTTTTAGGCTGTGATTTGTCGCGTACTGTATAAAAGCGGTATATAACATCTTGTTTCAATAAAACACATCCAAGCTTCGTTTCAAAGTGTATTATCGATAATTTTTTAGAGCCGAGTTTATTATCGTTATGTATAAAATTGACGGAATACCACGCGCATGCGAGAGAGACTGATTTAATAGCTGGGAAATAATTTTGTTATTTAAAGTCAATTAAAACGCGCCGAGGCTATAATATAGGCATGCAGTGGCGCTGCAGCTCGCGAAAATGAATTGGCGGGCTTGGAAAATTTACGCAGTATAACGTGTCGAAGCGTCGCGCGCTGACCAGTAATAACATAATCCGACTTCATAATTATTCAGCCGGCCGAATTCATGCAGCAGCGCGAAGAGCGACGCGCGCGCGCAAAAAAAAAAAAGTGTTTTTAAATCGCTTTATTTAACCCCGCGGCTTAATAATGACGTGCGATCGAGCGTTCGACTATCTAAAAATTTCTTTTGTGTTTTTCTCTGTGGCCGTGTGTGAGCGACTCTACCGGCGAATAATTACTAGGCTTTTGCCACGTTCGCGTAGGTAGCTTGGTGATACTATCAGGGCTATTAAATTGATAAATTACGAAAATTGCTGTGGCCATGTTTTTTCACACGTTTTTTTTTTCTCCACTGCGCGCACGTTAGGATTACCCCCTCGTCGAGTTTTAATGGATGTTTTTCGTGAGCGCGAAAAAGAAATTTTAATAAAAAGAATAACCTAGCCGAGATAACAATTTTTGCTTGAGACGAATGTTGGCTACGTGCCCTAATTAATCTTCATTAAATATTTCTTAAATACTCGGTACTCCGACGAGAAAAAATTTAGTTTGCTGTAGAAGTGATGTTTAACGGTTCTTAATTCGACCGAATAAAGTCATGTCGGTGTAAGAACGTTCGTTAGCTATAAAATTGAGTTAGCAAAAAATAACTTCACTATGTTCTATAACGGAAATAAAACGGACGTACTGTAACCACCAGTCGGAAGAAAATAGCAAATTCAACCGTCGAATTTGCTGCGAAAATAACGTAGTAGAACGAGGTGATCATTAGGTCGATTTGGCGGTGGTTGGCGCTGCTGCAGTTTCGCTCGCGGCAAAAAGTTAATTACCATCGACCAGAGTCAGAGAGAGCGAGAGAGAGAGCGAAATTGTCGACGACGTTCGAGCGTCAGCTCTTACGCGAGTGAACTTCCGGACGAGAAGGTACACCAACGGGGCGACTTATATAGCTGTCGCAGAAAAAAAGGTTAACTAGCCAAGATTAACTCCGCTGCGGTTGGAATGCCAACTTGACCCCACAACGGGTTGTACTCACGTACAGGTACACCGCACCGCACGCGGACGTACGTTAAGGAGAAAAGTTGACGATATTTCTCGCCTCGTTAGCTTTTAACGTTGTAATTTAGAGTTGAATGCTTTGGATCATAATTGCCCCACCCGCGAGTTTAATCTAATTTTTATTTCCGGTATTTTAAAATTCTTCAGATTTCACGCTTCGTTGATTTTTTTCCCCCGCACGAGAGTATTAAAAGGGAAGTATTCCTTTGGGTTGGACGCGACATCGAGTGCGCGCGAGATTAAGTTTGTATCTCGTGTAATTAACCTCGAAACTTGCAATCTCGACCGCGAAGAGCTCTTTGCACATAAATTCAACTTGAGCGACCAGCGGAGAGCTGACTTTGATAAAATTTCCTACCCCGGGTTCTTCATGAATATTAAAAAAATGATAAGGTTATATTAAACTGCGTCGCCGTATGTAATCTACGAGGAAGTAATTTTTCGCGAAAAATTCATCCATCTTGTATCGCCTGAATAATTTCATCCGCCTTTTCAAATGTAATTCATTAATAATAACTGCCAATAGATATTATATAGATAGAATGTGCGAGCTAATGACCCGCAAAAGAAATCATATCACATAAGCGAAAACATTTCAAAAAGCTAAAAGAAAAAAAAAAGTATATTAATACATCAACGTCTCGATAAAGAAACGATAATCTCGAGCGGGATATACACATACACACACATCCCCTTTCCACCCCACGCAGTCTATTGCGGCCGCAGTGATGTATTACTCCGTCTCCTGCTTCTCTCTCTCTCTCTCTCTGGCTTTTTTTTTTCATTTTTCTCACGGATGCCAAGCCAGTTTTTACCTTGCAGGCGCGCGCGTGCACAGGTCACGAACGACGTCAGCAAATTTGTAGCTCAGCAAATTGGCAGCTTTCGTTAAAATAAATCCTCTCTCTCTCTCGCGGGCTTTTCCAAAAAAAAAATAATAATAAATCTAATGAGGCGCGGGACCACAGTCGTGTGCGTGAAGCTTTCCAGAAAAAGAGAGAGAGAGAAAGTGGAAATAATTACGCGATCGCCATAGAATTTCTGTATCTCTCCCGCGCCGAGGTTATTTATGGGGCATCTTTTCTTCTTTTTTAACCTCTTGAATTATCGTTCTCGTAATTTGATAACGAAAATAGTATTCGCTCACTACGCTGTAATAACATCATTAGCCATCGTTCCATTCAAATAATAATCATCTCTCTCTCGAGTTCGAATTAATATTCCGAGTGTCGATCGATGTTATAGCGCGCGCGGCAAGTTCGGTTAAAAGCATAATATTTATTTCCAGTTGCAATTTATGCGATTTGACTTTTACAAGAAGCCGCGATATCTTGCGCGCGCGTTCAATCCCTCTTCCTTTTTTTTATCCTGTACCCGTCGTAATCTACATCGAAGATACATACTTGACCGCGTGATAAATCGCCGCACACGATCGACGACGACAACGACGACGAATAAACCAGTATTGCCAGTCCGAAAATATTCCGCGGACCCCATAAATCCCGCATCCTTTTCGCACGATCTCGCGGCTAGTTTTAATTAAACCCATAGTGGCTACAGCAGGATCTAATCGATCGACGGAGATTTCTTCTTTTTTTTTAGGTTGTTGTTTCTATCTGCCGAGCGATTTAGTCTCTCGCGAAGCTCGTAATGAGTCGCTGACGCGCCCGAAGCTCGATAAATTTTCAACGAGTTGTACAAACAGATGTTTCTTCGCGCGTGCGCTTGAGTACGAAGATACGGTTACCGATTTTTGTGAAAAAGGATTAATCTATTTATTTATATATATATATATATATATATATATATATATATATTTCTATCCTCCGACGTTTATTATTATTAGATGCCTGATGGATTGTAATTAAATTAAAGACTTGGGTTTGTTAATCACTTGAGAAATTAACGAATGAATCACTTGAATTCGTGTCAAGAATAGCATTGAATATTACTGAGTTTCGTTACGTCTAAAAATACAACATGTCGAATTTATCTGGAATATCTCAGTCGAATTGTCAATCCAATTCGTACTCCCGACTCCCGACGCTCATGCAATTTTCATGCCGACGCATTCTCGATGCAAGCGTTCTATTCACGGATGTGATCTAATTTTCATGCACAAAGCTGCTGTTAGAAAAACCGATAACCTCCAGCGGCGTTACTGGAAAAACTGTGTCTTTTTTTTTAATTAAAACCGTATAAGCGCAGCGTGCGCCCGCGCGGATGTCGATAAAAATCAGGAGAAAGTTTTAGGATAGGCCGCGCACAACACGTCGAACAAGCAAAACTAAAGAAGAAGAATTCCGTTGAAAGAGAGAAAGAATACATTTCTTTATTCATATCCAGCAGCTTATCTCAGTCCGAAGATCGAGATTCGAATCTCCGTGGCGCTACCCTTCTCTAATCCCTTGCCTTTTGTATATATATCTCGGAACAAAAACACAACTTCGACCCCGACGCCTCCTCATTTCATCCTCGCTGCTTGCTACTGCTGCCTATGCCAATATATATATATATATATATATATACTTTCGCGAAAATCTCGATATAGCGAACGACAGTCATTCAGTTCCCGTTACTTTTTTTTCTTCTTCTTCCTCCGCGCATTAATATGTAATGATATTGTTATAAGTATAGCTACGTCAATATTTGTAATCTCGAATGAATATTTTCTCGAGTTTAATCTCGTTTATGGAAGTTAATATAAGTACGTCTCGTAAACGTTGATGTTTCTTCAGCTCAGCGAAGACATTGAATAATCCCGCGCGTACAAGATGAAACGACAGATTCTGATAAACCTGAACTTTATAAGTACCTTATTACAATAATTGAAGATATAGCTCTTTTATCTTTTTAAACGACCATTATTATGCCTGGAGTATAAAAAAAACGACCGAACCTGTGACAAAAATAAAAAGGATACTCGTTTCATTATCTTTTTATTTCCCTTGTAAAAGCTACCATCTAGAATAAATCGTACGCCTTTACTCGCGCTGAATCATCAATATCCCTTCGGTGTATTCCTGACAAAACTGCTAATCAAACGAAACCCATTGTAAACTACACATGGTATTCATTGGAAACGGAAAACATCAATTTCACCGCAGCCCTTAACCAAAACATTTAAAAAACTCGTCATGTCCAAAAAAAACACAGTTCCTCATGACTTTTCCAGTCGACAGCAGTCTAACCGCTTCACATTCTCTCTATGAACCCACAAAGAGAGAGAAAGACACCGGTCGGCATACCAAAAGAATAGGTAGGCCCATAATTCTCATAGAGCGCATATTCAAACAATGAAGGGGAAGTAGAAAAGAAAAAAAAATACAAACGAACTAGCACAGTATATAACTCACTTGGCTTATCCAGATCGGCTATCTCGGTTGGTAGGTAGGACGCAGTAGCCGAGGACAGCGGGACGAACAGCATCACGAAGACGGCGACACTGCACCAGTAGCACAACAGCAGCAGCAATCGCCGCATTTTTGCATCCCTCGCTTGATTTTTTTTTCTTTCTTTCGTCTATCCTCGAACCACACGGATATTAGCAATAATAGTAATGCACGTTAAACTATCCCCCGTGTCGACCTACTCTTCTCACTCGCCTCCGCATGGCGATTTAATCGAACTGCTGCCACGTTTTTTTTTCTCTCTCCCTATTATTATTATCCCTCACCCCGTGTGCGGATGACTTGCGAGTGTTTTCCTTTTGAATTTTCTATCCACTTCTCTTTCAGATCAAGCCGTCACCTTTGGTTCAAATTCACCACTCTCATCGCACTTGCATCGAACATTATTTTTTTTCTCTCCCCCGAACGATGATCACAACAACAACAACAAATTTTTTGTTTTCCTTTAGCACTGGACACAAATAAAGCAATAGTTGTTCCTCGTCACACTCGCGCGCGATATATTTCAAATATACAGTAATCGCGTGCGTCGAGTCCCTAGACCCGAGGCGGCTCGGCACTGACTGGCAGGCAGGCGCAAGTCGCGCGCGCGAGCCGCGTGCGCTGCCAAACAATTCAGATGAAGAGAGAGGGCGAGAGAGTGGGAAAAGAGGCCGGCGCTTGATGCACGTTCGGCCAACTCCGCTTCGCTTCGGACAACATCGACGTTACTGTGCGCACGCTCAGCGCACACTACTAGCCGAGTGATATAGCGCGAGTTGCGAGTATGTAGTATAAAGCGCGAACCCCAAAATGCTATATAGCCATGGGCTTATACTGCTTGATTTATCGCGACAGCTAATGACTCGTCGTCGTTGTCGCCCATAATCGCCATCCTGCAGTGTACCAGTAGCTTCCCCCCTCCCAGCCTGCACCTTTCTCTCTGATCTTGTAAGAACTTTTATTTGTACGAGGGACCACGGTGTCGTCGTAGCTATAAGTACTGTCATGGGAATCGATTACGCGTGCCCTTCATTTTTTTTTTTTTTTTTTTTTTTTTTTTTTTTTTTTTTGCAGTTCCAGGTGAAAATAGTCGCAAGTTATTCAATTTTTCCAGTAATTTTTATAGAATGAAAACGGAAATAGTCAAATGCATTGCTGGATTAAAAGTTCAATTGCCAGACGCTTGCCGTTTTATTTTGGTCGCTTCGATGATATTACAGATTTAACTAAGCGCTTGAGAAATCCTTCAGATAAGCTATTATGATCAAACGTATTATTGAAAATTCAGAATCCTGATGATACCACAATTGTCCACTGCAAAACTGGATATAAGTTATAAAATGAGAGCATAACATAAGAGAGGCAAAAACGCTGTCAGACTGAAATGAACACGTCACGTCGTAAATCATGAAATTGGCCAACATACACACAGACAGATATAATAATTTCCGAAAGAACAATTAGATTTCGCTGTTGGCGCTAGAAAAATAAATCTGACGTTGGTTTAGACAAAGAAGAAGCTATAGAATAAGCCACGCGAATGAAGCTTTCTCATCCAGGAAGTTATGAAGGCTGCAATAATTGCCAAGTGCTAGCAGCCGTGGAAAAAAAAGTATAATTGAAATGTCTCGTTTATCTACATCAATCAAAGCCGACACGGCGCACGCGAGAGAAGTGAGAGAGAGAACTCGTTACACAATTTCTCGTAATGAGTCTAAAGCACTGCTGTTACTCCGAACTATAGAATATATATACCCTATATATATATATCTTTCTCGCAATTTGTCTCGAAGCCGTTCGGGTACCAAAAAAGAAAAAAAGAAAGACGCAACAATTATGTTAATAACTCTTCTTTATCCAATACGATTCGCTCTCCCGTTCGTCGTTAGTCCTTTTCTTTTTTTTTTTTTTTTTTTTGACCATCTGCACGAAATTAGTAATCCACGACGTTAGCTTCATCCCTAATACATCGAAGATTAGGATTTGATCAATTATAGGTTTCTTATTCAATGCGGAGGTAGGTTAGAATTGATGTGCCGAGGGAGGGTAAAAGGAAATCGCGATCGATGTTAGGCGGCGCGGCATCGAATGAGGGAGAGAGAGAGGGAGAGAATCGTTTGGCACTCGGTGCACGTCGGCAGATAACGGAGCGCACCAGCAGCAGTGCTGCTGCTGCTACTGCAGCCGCATCGAGATGAATTTCGGCTTAATCCGTTATCGGCGCGTGCCAAATCACAAAGTCAGAAATCCCCCTCTCCTCCCCCCTCTTATCTCGTCTCCCGTACCAACGCTGAGAGAGAAAAAACAACAACTATATGTATGCAAACTGCGAATCAATTTACGATGTGTTGCTCTTCTTGTAAATGGCACGCTACGTTCGAATTGCTGTACGAGAAAATTTGCCGCGAGACGTGTATAATTAATCTATCAAACGAAAGGTATATATAGCGAATGTTTCTCATTTAGTTTTCAGCACTTATATTACCTTCAATTAGACTCGGCGTATCCACAGAGCGCGGGACTGCAATTACCCACACGTTATATGTATATATGTGCCCCGAGTAAACGTGGCGCACTACTCTACTCGCGCGCGAGCGAACGAGCGCGAGCTGTGCAAACGATCCTGCAATCTTTGTTTTAGTCCAATTAGCTGTGCGTTTACCGATGCTACTGCTTCCGAAACGAGATGTTCTTTTCTTCGATAGATATTATTTGTACGTACGATAAATACATCGAGATGAACTGGAATATTGTTTTATGTTGATGTAGAAAAGCAACCCGCTGTTGCTCTCAAACTTCGAAGTCTATTGCAAGTTTGATTTTGAATTGAATTTTCTTGAGAAGAGAACGTTTGAATATTCTATGTATATTTTTCCAAAACAATGGGAAATTTGAATTCAACATCTATTGTGTAACATAAAAACTCCATTTCATATCTGTGGGATTGAGGATGGGTTTGACTCATTGATAAATGTATTCATCTTAAATGTATACTTTATTATCGAGGACACTTATTGCTAAGCGTCGCTTTGCTGTAGCGACTACATTCTTACTCCGAAATCGTCCCTTGGACGCAGGCGCGCGCCGACTGGCCCTTCAGGCAGAAGGACCCAAACACTCTCCCTCGCTTTCCCCTTTTATGACACCAAGGCGAGTTCGGACTCGCCGCGGACAGATGCTTGCCAAATGCTCAACTCTCTCATTCTCTCAGCTACTCAGCTTTCCCGGGTAGACGTGTACTATACCATTCCCACATATCTATGTTATTCTGTAGTTTCTCGCGCCATTTTTAGAAAGTTAAATATTCATCATTTTCAATTTTGATTTACTGAGGTACAGTAAAAAATTCACCACAAATATTTCTAACAGATCAATATAGAATTCACTCCCAGTCAGCTATACATCATTAAATCAATCTCGCGATCCTTAAATGTATTCTACTCAGAATTATACAAAAGATCTGGATAAGTTTTGACCGGATGCTCAATTATGCAGAATATCAAAAGTGGATATGAAATAACTCAGAAAATCATTATCACTCGGCATAAAAATTTTAATATGATCAATGAATAATAATTGTTACATCCTGCATATGAAACAAAGTAAATCAATGAAAAGACTTTCTGCAATTCAACATATATTTTTAAGAAAGTCACGCAGCTACATCCGTGAATATCTTCAATCCGCTCGAACAATCTGAAATTGGGTCGATCGTGATGATTAGCGTGGGACGAGTATAGTGGTACGTGATTCGTAACCCAACACCTCGGTCAGAAAAAGAAAAAGAAAAGGGGAAAAAAAAGAATCTCCTATAATAGGCTTTTTGGATCTCAGCGTTGCGAACGCATATGAGCCGCGCAGCACCGAAGCCCCGCGTTCACCGTCGATCTATTGGATTTTCTCGTGCTCTCGCACCGAGGAACAAATGTGGCTTTTAACGCTTTAAAGCTCTTTTTATTCTTCGACCGCGCGCGCTACAGTGGCAGCGTAACCATTGGAGGAGCTGCACTTCAACCTCGGGAATATCTCGAGAGCTCCACGAGGATTTTCCCTTTGAGCGCAGAGCCAGAGAGAGAGAGAGAGAGAGAGAGAGAGAGAGAGAGAGAGAGAGAGAGAGAGCTCGAGTGCCCCCTATAGTAAATTAGCTATTTTTGGAAGACCCGATGGCTTTCGTTTCCCGAGCTAACGGCACGTGTTGTAAACGTTTCTCTTCTCTCTCTTTTTTTATGTAATTCATGGGTTTTCCGTGTTAGCCACGATATTGATCTAGGAGGAAAGACAAGTTAGTTTTTCTTAAGCCAAAAAAAAAAAGATTGATTCGATATTTTTTTTTCTCGGGCAATCTATTAAATTTTGAGTGTCGCTCGTGCGAGTAGGCGAGAAAAAGTTGTGAAAGATTTTTATCGACCACGAGCACCAATTTGCCCCCGCATTCAATCGAAATTATTCATACCAAACCTCTGTATACACGCGTTTAACGTGTATTTTGATTAATTAATTATATATTAGTATGCGACTGCCTTTTGGTAATATGATTAAAATTCACAGTGGTCTTAAATTGAATAATGGAGTGCCATGTTACTAATTAACCAATTCAATGAATTTCTCTATGAAAATGACATAATTCCACCAATTATCATGCGATTACACCGCCCACGCACTTCATTACGATGCTTATTAATTAATATAATACGAAAATAGAAATTACGTATGCATCCAGTCCAACAAATATTCGATTGATCGCTATGATACAAGAAAAAAAATTAATGTAACAGGCTGTAATCTCAGTAACATCGTCTCTTCACTGGTATAGGAAAAGCATGTATATTTCGTATTCCATCATCGAGCGATATGGCCAAGAAAACGCTGCTTTCCCAATCTCTGGAGTATACACACACACACTCGAAAAAGAAAGATAGCACTCAGAGAGAAAGAGGGAGCATGTGGCATGGCCCTCAAAATAAATAAAGCCATCGTCGTCGTTGCGTTTATTTGCTTTCTCGTCTTCTTGGGGGTTTTTTGTAGGTAACGACGGACGCGCGCGTTCGCAAATTTATGTCGCTATTCGCCGGGAAGAGGGCACTTACCACGATTACGAGTCTAAAGAGAGAGAGAGAGAGAGAGAGAGAGAGACGCAAGCGCGAGGAGGTGAGGCTGCTTATACTGCCTCATGCGCGCAGCATGCTGCTGCCGTTGCTCTCATTCTTCTTCTCTTTTGTTTTTACCTTCCTTTGTGCCAATGCCTTTTTTTTTATTCCTTTGCCTTGAATGAGATTCCGGTAATGACGTAATGCCTTTTTTCGAGAGAGTCTGTGTGTGCGAGGGAGAAAGAAACGATTGTTTTCGTATAGTGTTGCGGTTTTCGAAAGAGATGAAATCTGCTACAATTGCCATATGTACATACGAGAGAGAGAGTGTGTGTATCGTGAAAAAATCAATCTGCTTTAAACGGTAATTCTATTATTGCAAAGAAAAAAAAAGAAATGTTTGAATCAAATAAGAAGATTTATTTGGTTTTTTTTTTCAAAATATTTATTAACAGTTAATAAATCATTAATTAACTGTTACGAAATTGAAAAAATCAAATAAATGATTTTTTAACAGTTAATAAATTATTCATTTGATTTTTTCGACAATATCATTTATTAACTGTTAATAAAAATTATTAGGATGAAATAAACCTTTTTTTCTGTGTGTGTATTTCTGCAACGAGGGCGAAGTGTATGAATAAGGAATCACAATGGGGTATTTTCATCTTGATGCATGTTACTGACCGTTAAAATAATTCATCAAGATGGCATTAATCATTTCTTCGCCTGTATTTCTGGAAACTGCTAAAATAATTGAACAGGCACGGTAAGTCGAGTTATTTCAACTGTATTATCACTCCGCCAGAAATTTTCTTAAAAAGCAGCGTTCGCCGAATACAAGTCAAATCGAATTATCATAAAACGTAGCAATTAATAACTAAGAGTGCACAGCTGAATATCAATTCGTGATGTACATCTAATAGGAGAACAGCACGGAGACAGAAAGAGCAAGAAGTGAATATAAGGATTCAATAAATTGACATAAGGAAAGGTGTAGACGACAGCAAGGCGAGAGAGCACTCTGACAATAGCGATATTTTCTCTGTCAGTTACATAATATTTCCAGCAGAGAGAGCGAGAGAGAAAGCAAAAGGGAAAAGAGAGAAAGAGAGAGAGAGAGAGAGAAATATACTTGGGGCATCGATTCGTGACGCGACAGCAACAGCACGCATACACCAGACACAGAAGGATCTGTCGGCGTTGAAAGAAAGAAGAGAGAGAGAGAAAGAGAAGATTCATCTGGGCGGGATGATTTTTCTCTTCTGGGTTTGATGCGCGACACGCCAAACACTAGCTGAATGTATACAACTGCACGAGAGGGGAAGAAGAAAGTGCGTTTGAAAATAAACGCTCTACTACTGCCTCTCGCGCTCGAGTGATAGAAAAACACCATCGGGCTACGTTACGTGCAGCATTTTATTTTTTCTTTTCTTATTCTTTCTCTTCTCGAAGACTCTCTTGTTAATCGCGGAGAAAGCTTTTCATAGCTCGTCGTAAAAAAAAAACACAACAACTTATATTAATACCTTCGAACAAAAGACGATTGGTTGACGCTATAATCTCTCTCGTAAAGCCATGGAGAGCGTAATCGCTTTGCTACTATATACTTGTAATCCTTAACAACATCTGCGGGTGCGGGTAAAAAGGACAACGAGACGAATATGTATGAAACAGCTGGTAGGCATCACTTTTCACTTCCACTTGTTTTTGCTTCTCGTTATTTGGTTTTGTGGGTAAATGTATACGTATATATCGTCCTCTCCGAAGACGGATATGGGGCGACCTCGGGCTCCCGCGCGCCAGTCTTATACACTTTTCAGTTGATGAGTGATCGCCCCGGAAATCGCTGTGGGTGTTATATCTATACTTTTTTTTACTTCTCTTCCTTCGGATGAGGCTTGCACGTCGAAATAGTTTTCTTTTTTCTTCGGGTCTTTGCTATACAAAAGTGGGAATTTTGTATTCTCAAGATATCTATTTCGAAATTCTATCGTAAAAAAAGATACATTAGCTTCGAATAATCACGTGTCCGATGCAGCTATATAACGCGGGTTTATTCATGTACGCTGCTATAACGAATGCAATTAACTCTATTTTCGTTTTCGTAGCGAGTTCAATTAAGCTTTCATTACTTGTTTTCGATCAGAGATATACGTGTCTTACACATCCAACTAAATTCAATACACGGTAAACAAATCCATTATTCGTTACGAAAATACCATGAATTTTTTCCAAACTACATAATCAGTACATATATATATCCGTGTTTCTCCCGATCGACGACGGTGATATAGCAGCTCGACAGCCAACGTCGATAAGAGCTCTATATATAT
>JAWWMK010022650.1:0-17062 GCA_035047105.1 Galeopsomyia nigrocyanea | reverse complement strand
CTATTCGCTTATTTATTATATATTGCAATTCAATTTATCAAAATAAAGGCGGGCGAAGCCGCGACGGGTCTGCTAGTCTCGTATAAATCTACAAAGTTTTTCTCAAACTTAAAATCTTAAAAATGAACGTTTTCTTATTGAAAATATTGATATTTTGCAGGGTTTTGAAAAAGTTTTATGCCTCACTCAATAAATAATCATTGGGATACACTATCACACATAGGTGATAAAAATATACTATAGATATGCATGGATTATTTTATAAATCAGTGATTACATTATTTTGATTTTACAGAGTAGACAGTTGAAGGTAAAAAAGTTTTAGTTGTAAGCTGAACATCTTCTCGTTCCCAATCACATCCTTTTTTCTCCTATTCCTCGGTGGTGTTATTTGTTATACAATAATTGAATGGTCTTGGAATTTAAACAGCAATAATCATTTACATTAATTCATTTCAAGCAGTTCGATAAAAATAATGTAAATATCTATGAAAATTAATGTTTCATTAAATGTATGTTACAGTGCCTCAGACGAGCGAAGTGTGGAAATACTTTACTCGAAAAGAATATGGTGCCCAATGCAAGAGCTGCGGTACATTTGTGCAAAACTCTGGAGGTAACACTACGAATAGATCGCACTTGTCTGTACGACATGAGATTCAATTGACATCAAAGAAAGTCAAATCAAATGTCAAGTCATCTACGGATCCACCTCGTGAAAACAAGGTAAATACACGCGTTTCATTTGAGAAAAAAAATTGTTTTGTATTTATATATTGATTGACTCTATTAATAATCATTTGCCTTTTTTATTGCATTAATTGTTGAAATTGATAGCTACAGTATTGATTGTAATTCTGTAGGAAGAACATGAAGTTGACGCAGAGGAAAGCACTGGACCAAAAGTGGGTGCCCAGAAGACAGCGGTTAAGCCATTTGTTCAGGCTAAAAACCTTGCACTTAAGACTAGGATTGACGACAGCTTCAATTGGCTTAACTCTTTTAAGGGTATATTACAGTTAATTAAATATTTCGATTTAAATGTTGTTAAATATATTAATGTTTTTTATTAAAAAAACATAAATATATTTTTTCATAAAAAAAATGAATTTTCAGATGGTGATGTCAGAGCCAAGAATGCTGATGGAAAATTAGTGTATGTGATTGCAAAAGATAATATGCCCATTCGTTGTGTCGAAAAAGAGGGATTCTAAGAATTAACTAAAGCTCTAAACCCAGTGTACAAGCTGCCTAGCAAGAACAAAATGTGAACAAAGAATGATCGATGATTAATATGAATTTCTATCTGCTAAAATGAAAAACGCTTTATCAGGCGTCGAAAATATTTGCTTGACAACAGACATGTGGACAGAGCAACACAATACAGAAGCTTATCTTGGGCTTACAGCTCATTATATTTTAGAGGAACGCAATGAATCCGTAACGATTGGAGTGATGGATGTCCATGAAAGTCATACAAGCAAAACCATTGAAATTTGGTTGTCAAAAATGATGGAAGATTGGGGTATACGTAAGGAGTACGTTGACTGTGTTATTTCAAATAACGGATCAAATATTATTGCTGCAATAAAGTCTCTTTTTGGCGAAAACAAACACTTGCCATGTTGCGCACACACGCTAAATTTAGTGCCCGGTGAAGTATTTGAAAAAGATGCGACTGTCAGCCAAGTTGTAAAGAAAACTAAGGAGATAGTTACTTTTATTAAGCAGTCTAGCAGTGCTATGGATAATCTGCGGAAGGTGACGTATAAACATCCGAAACAAAGCGTAGGTACAAGATGGTGGTCAGAATTGGAAATGTTTGAATCTTTCTACCCTATATTGCAATATATCGCGGTAGTACTGCTAGAGTGTCAAGAACGCAAAACCGAGCAAGAAAAAAAAAGTTTCGGATATGCTATCTGGCGATGAATTAGAAACAATGAAGGACCTCATAGACATACTCAAGCCTTTTCAAATAGCAATGACAATATTTCCAGGACAAAAGTATGTTACTGCGAGTCGTCTGATACCGATTGTCGATGAGATTTGCGCAACTTTGAAGGCAATCCAACCTACCACATATATTGCTAAGTATCTCTTGCAAAAAATGAAAACAAACTTTGAAAAAAGATTCGGTAAAGCCGAGAAAAGCATGAATTTGGCTATAGCAATTGTGCTGGATCCAAGATTTAAAAATCTTCATTTCAATAATTTTGTACGCTATAGCAAGACGGTAGGCGTAGTTATAAAGAAATTGTGTAATATGGAAACTAAGATGTCAAATTCTGAAAATACCTGCGCGACAAGTGAAATGACTGATAGTATATTAACTGGCTCTGACAGACGACAAGAATTATTAAGAAAGAGAAATGCAGTACGGGGGCATGATGATCTATCATCTGAAGTGAAATATCAGCATGAGTTCCGTGCTTACATAGCATTAGGTTTAGGTGATTTGAACAGTAATCCCATAGCGTACTGGAAAAATTCTTGTCACTCTCCGCCTTTGAAAAAACTAGCCTTATGCTATTTAAACTTTCCAGCTACATCTGTACCATCTGAATGTATGTTTTCAAAGGCAGGGCGGATCGCTACTGAATCTAGAAATCGCATTAAACCTAAGCGTTTGCAACAATTGTTGTTTTTAGGTTCCTTAGCAGAAGGTCATTGGGGATTTAAATCATAAATCATATTCAGGTTACATTTTTACATGCAATTACTACCTCATTTTTATGCTAGATATTTACACTTTTAATATCTTCCTTAATTATTGAAGTAAAGTTCAGCTAGACTACTAATCATACAGTATTATAAACAATTGCAGTTTGTGTTGATAAATTTAAGTAGCTAAAAAGAAGAAATAATTTAATATAATACTTAGTTACATAACTTTGAAATTTTGTATGAAACGTCTGTGCCAAAACGTTATTGGGGACTCACAATTCATATCACAATTATATGCAGGTTCCAACTTTATGACTAATTCATTTTTATGCTATAAAAAAATTCTTGAATAATATAGATTGTAATAGTTTTAATTTATTTTTCTGATTTAACGACTAAACTTACATTATTATAAATAATTCTAGTATGTGTTTATAAATTTAGTTAGCGAAACAGGTAAAATAATTTGATGTAATACTTAGAAAAATGTTTAAGGCTACGAATGCTTTTATTTATTTTTCAGTATATCTTTGTTTAATTTTTACTGTACACGATTGAAATAGTATCGTTCGATAATAAAATGTATATTAATGGATGTACATTGTGTTTTCAAATAAAAAATTATAGAGAATGAGATGTAAATGTTATTCTTTGTTGAATACGAAGAAAATCATCTTAGTAAAGAAATTACTACGTGTCTATATTGTCACGAACATATATTATACATTTCCACTCGTTAATATTTGTATTATTTATTTAGTTGCATTATTAATTTGGATTGTTAATATTATTTTCATAATAATCAAATCGATAATAGAATAAAAAATAAATTAAAAAAACAAGTTGAGTGGGTCTTGAACCCACGACCTCTGGCATGCCAGTCAAACGCCTTGACCACACGGCTATCGCAGATATCAGTAACTTATTGAGAGTCGCGTCTAAGCCTCCGAAGCATACAGACGTGCGCGCGAGCTATGCTGGCTTAGTCCCACATATAACGGCAAACCCATAATTATCTCGCTTTAACTCTTGACCAAAGCGGAAAAGGAGATTAGTGCAGCATTTAATTGTATTATTTCGAATAGTGTGAATTGTAACTAGCGAAGTATAAGCCTTACACTAACCACCATTCACTCGCCGATCGGCGCGAGCATGTAACGACACGCTGCCGCGGCCATGAACAACGAGGCCGGCGAAATCGTCAAAATGGAAGAACAACAATCCGGTGCTGCTGAACGTATCAACGAAAAGAAAGAATGATCAGACTCCATCGCTCGAGCCTCCCAGAAAAATAAACGCCTCGCAAAATCACGGTAATGGGAACAGAACACCTACATACCCAAGTTTCAGAACGAGCATGCTCGCGAGAAACGGTGCTTCTATGACTAGTAAAGTCAACAGAGAATGCGCGAAATCCCTCAAACTCCTTGGCAAACAAGGCACCCACAAAGCAGTGCCCAATTTGGTACAGCGAATGAGCCAAATTCCTCAGGCAACAGTTGGTCAAGACCAAAGTGGCACATCTTTATCTTACAGTCAAAGCGGCGACAATACAGCTTGACAACTGCCAAAGAAAACAGCGAAACTGAAACATCTGAATAATAAACCAAGCATAGTCAATACCCAAAACAAATATGATGGGATAGAAAATTCCCAACCTCAAAATGATCTTAGCATGGTTACCGACGAAGATAACTCCAACAACGAAAGCGTTCGCTCGGACAGCACGACAGACGGTGCTTCAGTACACTCTCACTCCAGGAAATCACAACGACAAAATCTAGTCAACAACAAACAGCAGACGGAAAAAACACCTAAACCGCCTCCCAACTACTGCAAAAATGGATCAGCAAAAAAACTCATCGAAGAACTCTCAACCAAAATAGAACAAAATAAATTCCTATTGAAAGACTACGGCAATGACGATATCGCAATTACGACGCAAAACTTAGATTTTGAAGCTGCAAAAGAGTCTCTTATTGCATTAAAAATCGAATTTTATTCCTACACGCCTTCTTCCAAGAAAACTAAACTTTTGGTACTTAAAGGCCTGAATGCCTAATACACCTTTGACGAAATTAAACAAACCATCGTAGATAAACAAATGGAAGGCTTAGTTCCAGTAAAAATTTCCAAGCTAACGACAGATCAACGCAATATGGATAACAATCACTTATTGGTTCAATTCCCATCGGGAAGTAACACGAAGCTACTAATAAAAGAAAGGACTCTCCTCGTGCACTCTGTACGTTGGGAATACTTCAGAAAAAAGAGTTCTCCAATGCCACAATTGTCAAAGAACACACCTCGCCAGTGCCAGCTGCAACCTGCCTTACCGATGTGTGAAATGCCTCGACAACCATGAAAGGGGCCAATGCAAACGCACCAAAGATGGTGATAACACACAACCCCCTGGTTGTGTTAACTGTAATATACTAGGACACGCCGCCAACTACAGAGGGTGCCCTTACCTCACTCTCGCCCAGCGCATCACGAACGAAGAGAGGGAAATAACACGCAACAAAAGACTTGCACGTGCACACAACCAAGATCGTTAACAGTACATTTCCTATGCCAACGCTGTACGCGCATAGGGGCCCACGTACACTGCACCCGCCCCGATAACACCACAACTATTTACGTACAACCAGAGCAACACATATAGTCAAAACCACGCCGCTACTAGTACTACAAGCCAGACCGCCCAGTCACAGAACACTGAAGATAGAAGAACGCGACCGCCAACAACCAGCCAATCACAATCGAGGATTTGAAGAATGTCATGGGTGACTTTTCTAAAGGTATTATTGAAAAAATAGACACGCAAAAAGGAGCGATTGATATAATTTCTAACAAAGTCGATAGTCACGCGTCTAAAATCGACTTCCTTTTTAACCATCTTAAATTAGAATGGAAAGAGTAACGTTAAACAATATACAAGTCATAGTAGTCAATGTTAATTCTATTATTTCTAACGCAAAAAGATACGAGTTATTAAATTTCTTGAACGAACACAATCCTGATATACTATTAGCTAGCGAAACAAAACTTAATCCGAACCATAAACTATCATTTGAAAAATATAAATTAATACGCAGCGATAGGCCGAATGCCCAACAAGGAGGCGACACGTGCATCCTAATTAGGTCAGATATAAAATTCGAGGTACGTGACTTGGTCACCGCGGCTAATTCGCAAACAATAGAGACAACAGCCATAAAAATAAAGTGCCAAAATAACCATTCACTAATCATAGTTGGCATTTACGCAGCGGCCACAACAGAAACTCATTCATATACGAACTAGAAAATCTATTACTCCAACGCGAAATAACCAACGACAACTCCTTTTTTATAATTGCCGGCGATATTAACGCTAGAAATAAAGCATGGGGAGACAGCCAAAATAACCAACGCAATCGTTATATCTACAGCTGAGAACAAACAAAAGCCATTGATTTTGAAGCTAGGTTATATGTACCCAGTTCGCCAATCTTCCGCAGTGCGAAATCATACCTAGATATGTGTATCGCCGATGCATGCATGGAGATCACAGACCTCAACGACGGCAAATTGAGTATACTTGAATACTCGAGCGACCACAACGCAATTCAATTCTCCATAGACCTAAATACTATCAATTGAAATCTCGAAACTGATAACAACCCGAATTTTGTAAAAAAAAACTTTAAAAAACGAATTGGGATATTTTCCAAAAAAGCTAAAGTCTATACCCATAACAATCCCATGCAATGTCAATCTATCAAATCGCAAAATAGATGAATTCATCATACAAATCGAAAACGCAATATGCACAGCGATCATCGATACGGTCCCGGTCTTTAAACCGACAGATGGGGTCTCAAAATACCTCAATAAAAAAATTGATAGGCTATATAAAAAGAAGCAAAAGCTGATCTCTAGCCTGAGCAACCTAAAAAAAAGGTTGAACTTGAACAGACCAGATGTAAAAAATGCAATAGAGTATTTAAAGCAAAACATAAATAATACAACTTACAAGCTGAATAAAGAATTTTCTATAGCTTGCAATAGATACTGGGTAAACAAAACGAGAAAAATGAACTACAAAGATCCGAATAACTTCTTCCCTCAAATCAACTCTATATTTCGCAGCAAAAAAATATCTTCAACGTCACAAATAAAAATAGACAAAAATAACATTGAATGCACAACAAAAATAAACTTAAACGTGAACGAATGCCTTACGGTTGACGACTGCTTTGTGGTTTCCGACACTGATAAAGCGCTAAATGCCCTAGGCTGCCACTTCGAAAAAGTGAACGCCTCCAAAAAAGACGACGACGCTCTCTCAACTGATAAATGATGAATATAACAGCCTTGTCAATGAAATTAATAATAAAGAGGACACTACAATGACTATCACTCAATTCGATGATAAAAACTCGGAGAGGAACATTTTACACCAAACGTCACGTAAAAGAAATCTTAAGAAACTTAAAAAATAAGACATCAACGGGCATAGATAACATCCCGAACGTTGTTCTCAAAAACTTACCAGAAGAATTTATTGTGCTATACGCAGTCCTTTTTAATAACATCATTAACAACAGCTATTTCCCAGAAAGATGGAAAAAAAGCCAAACTGTTACCCATCCTAAAAAAGGATAAAGACCCCTACAATCCCGCCAGCTATCGCCCAATATGCTTACTTCCCAACCCGAGCAAAGTTTTCGAAGTACTAATTAATCAATCACTGACGAACTTCTGTAACACTAACAACATAATTTCAATGCAGCAATTCGGTTTCAGACATCATTATTCGGCCTTACATGCGATTAACAAATTCTTAACAGACGCTAACGCCCATTTAAACAATTACGAACACATAGCTGCATGTTTAATAGATCTAGAAAAATCTTTTGATTCGATCTGGCTCAAAGGTCTCTTCTATAAACTCATCAAAATTAATCTCCCCCGGCCCAGAATCAGACTACTATGGTCAATGCTACACCGTCGCTCGTTCATGGTGGCCTCTGACTCAAACGTATCCACGCTAACCTTTCTCGTCGAAGAGGGTCTACTCCAAGGCACGGTCAATGCACCAATACTATTCAGCATATACACAGCTAACATCCTTAATATACTCAACATGAACTCAGGAAACAAAACCTACTCGGCAGCTTTCGTGGATGATTTCATAGCGTATATCGCTGGCAATTCACCAATTGAAACAAAAACAGCTTTCGAAACCTTAGTTAACAACATCAACAAACACTACAGCACATGGAAACTCAAAACTAACGCGACGAAATGCGAAACTATTTTAGTACGACAACCCATTAATAACCTTAGCAAGAAAGAAAAAACTGGTTTAAAAAACTTTCAATTAAAAATTCACAATGATAACAATATGTCCGAAATCGTGCCACACAAAAACGAAGTCAAGTACCTCGAATTTTATATAGACCACTTACTTAGGCTTTCTAACCATCCAATGTACATGCTCGAAAAAGCACGCTAAGCATTCCACACAAATTCAAAACTTTTTTATAACAAACATCTTAACGCTAAAAACAAAATTATATGTTACTGCCTCCTTATAAGACCGATTTTAACCTACGCATGCCCTCTCTGGTTGAACCAGTCTTCCGGTACTATGGAAAAAATTAGGTTATTTGAAAGACAATGTCTCCACACATGCCTACGCGAACACCGCTCCGCCACAACCAATTTTCACCATTATATCAGCAATAAAAAATTATACGACGAAGCAAACATACCTAGAATTGACAATTTTATAATTAGACTAACACGCGAATACTTCGACGACGCTAAAGAAAATGATTGTAACCCACTGATCAAACGAATCACCGTCATTGATAAAACATACATAGAGAAATGCAAAAAATCAGGCTGGTTGCCACCAGAGTCCTTCACTGTCCTAAACGACCAAGGATATATATAAAATGCCTTTAACATTCCTACAATATACCACTGGGCAGGTCAAAAAAACCGTAAAATCATTCCATCAAATATAAACCGATTACCTCCACTTAGATACTCCACTGCAATACCTACCAAAGATCGTCTCGACCTCAGTCGTCTGGACACTAAGAGATACTGGTGGCTAACCGAGGACAGCAAGTTCCTCGCCAATATACGAACATGTGCCAAAAAGAAAATCAAAAAAGCTACACTTAAGCATAATCAGTATGATTAAGTACTATGTACAAGAAGAATCCACTATAGTTACCAATGTATGAGTATCCCCCCTAGGCTTAAGTTTGTTTGTATATAGTCATTTAGTTATAAATTATAGTTTATCTAGTTTTAAGTACCTCGGCACAAAGTCAGTCAACTACAAAATGTTTTTTGAAGTTTGCACGGCATACTTCTTTTTTTTCATTCCAAAGCCGCCTCAACGTTGTACGCAAATGCGGTTCTTCCGTACTGCAGTACTCTTTAAATATTTTTTTACTTCTACTAATCTTAACCACCGGCATTATTCTTTTGTAGCGCCCCTCGTAATGAGACCATGTAAAGATCAACACCAGCTATTTATTTTTTCGGTTCATTTTTTCCATGCACTAAAAAACAATTATGTATAAATATGATAAATAAACGAATTTCACAAAAAAAAAATCAGTAACTTATAGATAGAAGTCACATATATTCATAGAAGCCCTTAGGAGCTTAGGTTTAAATATTTGAGTTTTAAGTATTTAGGTTTGACTACCTTACATACAGCAATTAAAGTAATATATTTTTTATTTAATTAAAATTTTATAAATATCGCTACGATATCTGCAAACATCGACATATTTTCATTGATATATCAAGTGTATCGATATTTGCATGCGATAAATATCGATATCCAATATCGCCTTGTTTCGGGCATATCAGGAAACACTGATTTTCGGCCGGACTTTTCTATACTTTTGATACTTTTTCAAATACTTTTGAAGACTTTTGCGTACTTTTCTTAACGGAAATTTGAAGACTTTTAAGCTTTTTACATATTCAATTGTACTTTTGAATGAATAAAATTTGCATAATAATGCAACTAAACAATTTTAGTAAATTAATTATTAATTAATTATTTAACGATACAAACATAGGTTTCAAAAATTGTTAAGTTAATTTTTACGTATAATTAATCGCAAAATCCGGAATTTTTTAGTCTTAGTTCAAATCTACGGTTAAGTGAATAGTTATTAATAATTTAAATAAATAAATTGCGTTATTTCAGATACCATGCAGGATAGAAAAAAAAAGTTTGGAACGACAATTGTTTCCTCCATCAAAATCTACATAAAGTTTTATCAAAGATTTTTCACAACTTAATATTTTGCAAGATATTTGCAATAACAAAATGAAAGTTGAGCGGGCGCACGAATTGAGCCTACTTTATACGTTTTTTCTATGTTTCTTGAACTTTAGAATCTAAATTTCGCGCTCTTGTTTTGCTTCCGTTCTTATTTGTAAAGTTATTAACAATTTACATAAATTAAAATTAGAAAACTACGTGAAAAAAATTTGTCAAACGAAATTTATTCTCATGAAGATCGTAAAAAAGTTGGATGGCGACTTTAGAAACAATTAATATTTTGAAAGATATTTGCAATTACAAATTGCAAGTTGAGCATTAGCGTAAATCCAGCCATGATTATTATCTTTCCCTATGTTTTTTGGTCAGCAAAATCCAAATTTTGATGTTATTGATCGCTACGATTATGAATGAAAAAGTTATTAATAATTTTAGACAATATAAGGCGATTTTCGGAAAAACCGTGTGATAAAGGAAAAGAGGTTCAAATATAAATTATTCCTTTCATCAAGATCTGAACAAAATATATAACACGGAGTCATTGTTAAAATTCGTATTTTGCAAAACTTTTGCAACAACGTATAGCAATGCTAGCTAGAAAGTAAATTGAGTTTTGTTTAAATTCTTTCCCCATGTATTATGATCTGCAAAATCAATAATTATCTACTTTACCCACTTTCGAGGTGAAAATAAATTATTAACAACTTAAATGAATTAAAATTGAAGAACTCTGAGCGCTGCGAGCCTTCACCCACGACAGGTTAAACTAAAAACTCAAATCCCAAAAACACTAGGCGCTCCGAACTTTAATCCCAAGACAGGCTAACCCAGAATGTTAAACCCCAAAATCCTTAGGCGCTGCGACCTCAAAACCTAAGACAAGTAAACCTTAAGCTCTAAACCCCAGAACCGTGGGCGCTGCGAGCTTCAAATCCAAGAAAGGTTAACCTAAAAGCTTGAACCCAATAACTCTAGGCGTTGCTAGCATTGGACCCACACTGGTTAACCTAAAAACTTCATCATGAAAGCCCTAGGCGCTGGAAGCGTTAAATACAAGAAAGGTTAACCTCTAGCTCTAAACCCCGAAACCCTGGGTGCTTCGAGTTTCAACCTTAAGAAAGTTTAACCTAAAAGCTTAAATCTAATAACTCTACATGGAAAGAAATTTCTCGGACTTAACACGGTAGAGCTGGTGCAGCAGCGCCCTCTCAAGCTCCGGCAATTTGGCGCACTCAGTGTGCTAATTTCGCTCCGCAGGCTGGCGATGACTGCCGGAAAGCTAGAGGGAGTTGGTGCGCCATGCGGCTGATGCTGCTATCGCTCTAAATTGGCGTAGTGAGTCTGCCAAACGGCGTAGTGCGGGGATCAATCCCCTTTTTCATAAAAAAAAGGGGAATAGGGGACGGAAATCAAAAGAGGACAATCTTTGCTGGAAAAGGGGACATTTTCTCAAAGGAAATAGGTAGAAAAGTATTCAATTCGATCAAAAACGCGATAGCCATAGAAGTAATATAAATAATAGCCCAACATTTACAGTGATAGTCATATTTTTATTAAGATTATGAAGTGCATTTTTTATATTACACAAACTAGCAACTATTGAACATTTTCTATGATATTTATAACACATCCTGGAAGTCTCTGTCTTTCATATAAAAGATTTACTATAATCGAACAAAATGTATTATATTAATTAAAAACGAATTCTTTCTGTTATCACAAACGAAATATCAATTCAGTTTTCATGATCAATTTTTAACTTTTTAGCAATCAAAGTGTCAAAAATATTTGATTCCCGTTTTTCTATTTTTTTTCGTAGTCACATATATTCATAGAAGCCCTTAGGAGCTTAGGTTTAAATATTTGAGTTTTAAGTATTTAGGTTTGACTACCTTACATACAGCAATTAAAGTAATATATTTTTTATTTAATTAAAATTTTATAAATATCGGTACGATATCTGCAAACATCGATATATTTTCATTGATATATCAAGTGTCGATATTTGCATGCGATACATATCGATATCCAATATCGCCTTGTTCCGGGCATATCAGGAAACACTGATTTTCGGCCGGACTTTTCTATACTTTTGATACTTTTCCAAATACTTTTGAAGACTTTTGCGTACTTTTCTTAACGGAAATTTGAAGACTTTTAAGCTTTTTGCACATTCAATTGTACTTTTGAATGATTAAATTTTACATAATAATGCAACTAAACAATTTTAGTAAATTAATTATTAATTAATTATTTAACGATACAAACATAGGTTTCAAAAATTGTTAAGTTAATTTTTACGTATAATTAATCGCAAAATCCGGAATTTTTTAGTCTTAGTTCAAATCTACGGTTAAGTGAATAGTTATTAATAATTTAAATAAATAAATTGCGATATTTCAGATACTATGCAGGATAGAAAAAAAAGTTTGGAACGAAAATTGTTTCCTCCATCAAAATCTATTTTTTTTCGTAAACCGTCTACTTTCTTTTTTTTAATTTTCTCGGCTTCGCGCAAATTCTGTTCAGCTCCAATCAGCTGTTCCAGGACAGCTTTACTAGTTTTATTTCCTACTAAAGTAGCCTTTTTGATCATTTTTTCCATCGAATCCGTTTGTATAACTTTTTCTTTATAAATTTTCTCTTCTTCTTTTAATTCGGCTTCTAGAACTTTCAAATTCTTTACCTTCTCTTTAGCCTCAATTGCTATTTTTTTCTCTTTCCTCTTTTTCGAAATCTTTTTCTTCCTGCTTCTTTTTTTCTTATGCTTTTTTTCATTCACTATTTAAATACATTTCATAAGCTCGATGTGCTTCTCGAGACATTTTTAAAAGTTTATTAGTGATTAGTACTTTATATGCTTTGGAATTCCAGTTGTTCATACCATTTTTTACGTTCAACAATGCATTCAAAGTTCTTTCGTACATATTCGCTTTATCTTGAGTTAAAATATTATGTGAAGTTGAGAATCCTCGTTCTACACTACTATTACTGTGTGTCAAAGATAATGCAGCTTTTACTACCTTCATTATCAGTGGATAGCGAGTAGAGGGTGAATTCTTCAACGAAAAAATTTTAGACCAATAACTGTCAATTCTCTGACCTTCTAATAATCCAAATAAAACCTCAGGATCAACTTGAACCAACTGCCAATCTTGGCACAATAAATCAACATCTACATTTACCAAAGGAAGTAGCTTAGCAATTTTTTAAATATGCATAAGACTATTACTTTTCTTTATATTTTCTGGAATTAGAAATTCAAAATATCTAAGAGTATTTATTTGGAGAACTCTGTCAAGTAAATACTTAATTGTAATTACGTAAAATTTTTGAACCTATTTCAGAAAAAAAGTTTTATCGGATTCTTTCAGCTGCATTAGTTCAGCATTCACTTTTTCACTAAAATTTATATCTTTAAGATCACATAGATTTGATTGATCTAATAATTCTGAAGATTGCAGTTTTAGAAAGTTTTTATTCCACACTTTACTATCTTTTTTGATAATATTTGCAAATAGTAAATAAAGTAGTTTTTTAATCTGAGTACACAGTAAGTGAATCATTGCTTCTTTCTGCATTTTCAATAAAAATTCCGATGTAAATATTTTCGCTACGTAAGATGTAAATAATAACATAATCTTAAAAGTATTTTTTTTTTCTTGATAATTTCGGATTTCCAAATAATTTGTTTTCTTTGCTGTTGTCTTTTCTTCTTTATTTGGTATAAATCTTAAAAAATATTCTGTCAATGCGAAAAATTGTTCGGACCCTCTATCTGAAGCATTGCCGAGTATTAACCATCTAGTTTCACATCGTTTGATAAGCTCTTGTAGTGGCACTTTGACCAAAATTTGTGTTTTCACAAAATTTTCCCATCGTAGATGCTGATCCTCGAAAAAGTAGTAAAATTTCACCAATGCGTCGCCTACATCAATTTCAAATTCTTCAAGGCCCTTTTGAAATCCATTGTTTGCAATATGTAACCAACAAGAACCTACATCGTACAGGAACTTATTATTCATCTTTTGTAAAATCTCTTGAAAAAGACGAAAAACTTTTTTATTAACATTCGACCCGTCTCTACCCAATGTTAAAACATTTCTAATTGATAGTTCATTAGTTTCTAGAGCTTTGAGTAAATATTTCATTATAGTGTCACCGTCACCTCGTTCAATAAAAAATGTTTCCAAATGTCTATTTATAGATGAGTTTCGTGATTCGGACCAATATTGTACTCTTATTTGCAATTCTTTACAATTTTTTCATAGCCACTTTCATCGTACTGCAGAGTGAAATATGTGCCAGGCTTTTGCAGTTCTAAAAGGAGATGATCTTTAAAATAGGGTCCTAAAGCATGGCAGAGAACATAAGTAGCTTTTGTACGAGAAATCTTGACGTCGCTGGAAATAGATCGCGGAAACATTTCTTGATACCAAGGGCGGATCCAGGGGGGGGGGGCGATGGGGGCGACCTCCCTCCCCCGAGCTTGATAGATTAATAAGCTTAAAGCGTAACAAAATTTTGCAAATTCCCAAAAAGAAAAAAAAGAAATAAGACAAATTTACATATAGGATAAATTTATTATCAATACATATATAATCATGGAAATAGTACCGATTATTTTGTATACTAACTTATCTTAGTCTATGACATCGCATAAATTCATTCGTCAATTACTGATATCAATGTTTAAAAAAGAACTTGCGAACAGAGACACTAATCAGGTCAGTCTGCTTCAATTTTTTTTCATTCGCACTCTAAACGAAAACAGAGCTTTCCAGAAATTGACTCGACTGCCCGAGTGCGACCGGCAACAGCCGCTTACGCCACGTGTTGATGTGTATGTACTCGCGCGCCATCCAATCCGGCGGCAACTGTCAACTGTTATACAGTAGAGCTCCTCCGCTCACTCGCAGCTCGCGTGTTTATGTGACAAACTCTTTTGTAGATTTTAGTCCGATTAAAGTACAGTACTACTAGTGAACGTTGAAAATATGTTTCGTGTTGTGTAAGGCAAAGAATTATTTATAGCTGAGACCATGGATAGACAAACAAAGCTGAATGAAAAAGAAAGTAAAAAGAAGTATTTGAAACTTGCACAGTTTGCGTACGTTGAAAAAAGACAAACCAGCGAAAATGAAATTGTCGAACAGATCGAAGCTCCTCAATATACCAATAAGTTGGACAAATCACAAGAACATGCGAAATTTGTGGGGTTATTACGCGACAGTGAAAAAGACGTTTGTGCAGAAAAAGTGATCGCTCAAACAAATGAATGTGTAAAGTCATATTCCGCACAGCGCAAAATTGAAAATTCAGATGTAAATAACCTATCCAACCAAGATGAACCAGGTATCCTTTTAATGTATTTTTATTTGCAAACAATTTTATTCAAATAGTAAAAATATATTAATATCACTATAATTATTTTTTATTTTGTTTAAATCTGTAAGTGTAAAATTGCATCAATAAGATTTCGGACTACTACAGTTTCATTTAGCTGTTAAGAATTACATTGTTTAAATATTACTGAATAATATTTTACTGTATGATATTGAAAAAAAGATTTTTAAATGTAAACAACAAGTAATGCGTCGGTAAAATTTTAGAATGCTGTCTTCGAATAATTCAGTGTTTCATCGTTTTATTCATTTTTCGTAATAAAAGTTATTGTGTTGCACGTGATTTTTATTTGTTTTTGAAACATTGAATAACGTTTTTCAGGCGTGACAACTCAAAATAAACTTGTGTGTGATCAAGAAAATGCTTGTGTTGAAAAAATAGAGTATGAAAATAAAGTTTTATTTGATCCAGAATGTGATCGATTAGTGAGCGACGAAGTGAGTGAAGGACTCGACGATAAAAATAAAAATTGTTATTCAAATCTTGCGCCACTTGCAGCAACTAAAATCATTGCACCATTCAAAAGAGCTGAAAATAAGAATGAAGTTGGCCTTGACATCGGAAATTTTGTAGGTACGACTATAAATGATTTTACTTTGAAACAGTTACTGCTAAATCCATGGAAGCCTCCACGAGGATATAAATTCCCTTATTCTGTTCACAATAAAAAAGGAAAGCAAGAAAGAAGATACGCTGGTCAGCAGCATTTTAATCAATATTCATGGTTACTTTTTTTCAATGTCAAAAGAGGTTTTTATTGCACATTCTGTCCTTTCTTTGTAAATGGCAATATTTCTCTGAAAAAATTAGTAACTGAACCGTTAAGAAGTTTTGCCAAATTATTGGGTGTCGGAAGTGATTTGGCTAAGCACGAAAAACATGATTACCACAAAGCAGCTGTAAAAGCTGCTGAAAAATTTTTGAGCGCCGAAGAAAATCCTAGATTGAAAATTATCAATCTCATTGATAAAGAAAGAGCAGCGCAGATACAAGAAAATCGCAGCAGACTCACGCCTATTGTAGAATCCATACTGTTTTTGGGTCGACAAAATATTGCATTTAGAGGGCATCGTGATGACGGTCCATTAATAATGATAGTCCTGTGAATGAAGGTAATTTTAGGGAACTACTGAAATATCAACTGAATGCTGGGGACAATATGTTACGTAAACATTTGGAAAACTCGTCTGCTCGATCAACTTATATTAGTAAAACGACGCAAAATGAATTGATAGTTTGTTGTGGCCAAGAAGTACTCGATGTTGTTGTGAAGCAGATACAAGAATCACGCTTTTTAGTATTATGTTCGATGAAACAACAGATAACGCTCATATTTCTCAGATGACACTGGTGCTAAGATATTCGTATGGAAATATATGACGTGAAGATTTTGTAGGATTTTTGAATATCCACAAGGAGATAAGATCGCTTCATAACAGTGAAGAACAAGATAAAGAACGACGCGAAGAACGAGGTGAAGAACTTAACTTCGAGACTAAATTGTCCGGCGTTAATTTAGGGCAAGTAGCCATCAAGGTTTTGAAAGAACTAAAACTAGATTTGAAATTTTGTGTAAGCGTCGGTAGTGACGGCTGTTCTGTTATGACTTTTCCCCCTTCCTCCCTTATACATTTCGAGAAATGTAAACTGGTAAGCGAGTAGGTAGAAAATCGTCGCCAGT
>JAWWMK010022639.1:0-17066 GCA_035047105.1 Galeopsomyia nigrocyanea | reverse complement strand
TATATATATAACGTAGGATATACAGCGAGGCACAGGTTTCACTGTGGATTAAAGAATTGTTGATTGCAAAGTTAAGACTCGAAAGTCGAGAGCTGCCGTGGTAAACTGATATCGTCGCATGTGGAATAGCAACTCTTTTATATGATGCTGCTTTGCGGCGGTGCGGGATGAGATATAGGTGAGGATCGCGACTAGATTATCTTCGACATTGCACGCGCGCGCGCGAGCGCGACCGCGGCGTCGAATTACCATGTATCTACCTCTCTCTCTCTCTCGCTCTCTTTGTGAACTCTTTTGGCCTTGTTTGTTAATATTCTATATACTTTAGCTATTGCGAGCTTGATATCTCACGAGCATAATATTATTGATCGGCAAATTTTTGAAAGCTTGCGTTTGATGTACGGTGGCAACGAAAATAAGTTTTAGTGCTTTTTTTTATATCTCGCGTTGGATTCAAATTTGGTTGTACTATTCAAATTAAATAGTATTACATGTAATCGTTTTCGTTTATTTTAGATTTGAATTCATTTTAAATAGTTTTTAAAATAAAAAAAAATGTTCTTCACTTTAAAATGAATTTTTTTTTCGCGAGTTCAGAAAAAGTAAAAAAAAAAAGATTCTTTCTATCGTAAATATATTTCTTCCTGTAAGAGCTTGAAATGGTTTATTTTTATGCATAGTTTGTAAAACTAATGTAATTTTCAAAATCTTTAAAAGGACATCTTTAATATTGGTAATAAATTGTTATTATGGGAGAATAAATTTTTGAATATATCGATTTACTCTATTTTAAAATCTAATTAAAATATACTATAATGGATAGTTCCGTTGAATCTGCAAATTGTAGTATGTATTGTATGTGATTATTTGTTAATTTCATTTATTCGATATTGTTAATTTGAAAATTAACAAAAAAGCAGTGCTACCATAATCAAGCTCACAGCTGGCGCCGCCGTCGGAGTTAATTTCCATAAAGTTGAACACCTTGCGCGATTCATTTTTTGATACATCACGCCGATTCGCGAGTTGACGGTTTATAACCACAAGAACAATTATTTATCATTAATTATTCAGGGCGTGAAAGCGATTAAAAGCTATAAAAAGATAAATTAGATTTAAGAAAATGGTGAGTACAATAATTTTCTTTAGCTTTTTATCAACTAACCTCAAAATTGCTTTACCTCTGTGTAGTTTCACTTTGCTTTTTAAAATAATCTCAGATTTTATAATTTAGCACATTAAAGGTTCATTGTTTATGATGACTTTGATAATTCGTAAACTCATTTTTGTTCAAAATTCCTCAAGTTGCAATTCTTAAACTTCGCAAGATTGTGTTCCACTTTATTGTCACGTCATTGTATCCCAAAATGCCGGTCATTTTGACATCCTGTAGACTGATAATATTTATAATATAAGTTTCAAAGAATATAAATCGTTTCTACTAATTTTATTTTCATTCTGAATAGTTTCGCAATCAGTACGACAGCGATGTCACAGTTTGGAGTCCTCAGGGACGTTTGCATCAAGTGGAATATGCTATGGAGGCTGTAAAACTAGGTTCAGCCACCGTTGGCCTTAAAAATAAAACTCATGCTGTAATTGTAGCTTTGAAAAGAGCAACATCAGAATTATCTTCTCATCAGAAAAAAATATTCCCAATTGACAAGCATGTTGGAATTGCCATGTCTGGTCTTACTGCTGATGCTAGAATGTTGAGGTTTGTATCAAATGAATTTTTATTACTTAAATTAGAATTGGTTTCCAGTTTAAATGTATTCAAATTTTGGTAATTATATTTCCAGCCGTTACTTGAGAACGGAATGTCTGAACTACAAATATTCACACGATGATGCCTTGCCTGTCAGTCGTTTGATCACAACACTAGGTAATAAAATGCAAACTTGTACTCAACGTTACGACAGAAGGCCTTATGGTGTTGGATTGTTAGTGGCTGGTTATGATGTAAGTCATTCAAGATTAGTAAAGTACAATTAATATTTTAAATACAGAATCTTTTAACAACTTTCTTTTATCTTAGGATCAAGGTCCACACATCTATCAAACTTGTCCATCTGCTAACTACTTTGATTGTAAAGCAATGGCTATTGGTGCTAGGTCACAAAGTGCTCGCACTTATTTAGAAAAACATTTGAGTGAATTCCCAGCTTCTGAACTGGATGAGCTTATTAAGCATGGCTTGAGAGCATTGCGTGATACTCTGCCAACTGAAGCAGATTTATCTACTAAGGTTTGTAATTATGAGTTTCTGATATTAAACTCTCTTATTAGTGTACTAATTAAAAATTTTCTATCCCAGAATGTTTCTATTGGGGTTGTTGGCCAAGGCACTGAGTTTTCCATCCTTGATGAAACAGTAATGCAACGTTACTTATCTGAAATTGAGGGTGATGACAAGCGTGGAAGACCAACTGAGGGTGAGATTCAATCTGATGACAAGCCACCTCAAGACCCACCATCTGATCCTAGTCCAAGAGATCCATCTGTTGCTGTTGCTACAGAACAAAGACCATCTGCCATGGACACAGAATAATTGAAGTAACTTGTTCTTATTTTTAAAACTCGATTTTTGAATACAAACGAAAAATAAAGATTGATCTACCGTCACTGTTTCTCAAGATAAATGAAGTTCATTTATTCTATTAATTTTTACAATATAGCTAAAATACACTTTCAAATTATAAATTTCATCTAAACTGGAGATCAGAATGTTGGTTTTATGTATTTTTTTATACAAACTAGCTAAGCTAGAAACTTTTAAATATATCGATTATTAATAAAAATATGCACAATCGAATACAAAAATAATTCTCTTTATTAACAATTATTATATTACAATGTAAACAATAGACAGGAATATTTGCAGATCTAATAACAAAAATCAACAGTTTTCAAATTCGGGTTTTCCTTATTTGTTTTAAGTCATAATCTAGCCATTTAAAAAAATCAAATGAGTATTATCCGCGTGCATTATCTCACGTACTTTCTTTCGCATCTTTCTCAGCCCTTTTTTCTTTCAAAATGTTTGTTAAAAAGTATTCCCCAGCTTTGTATGAAGATCTGACTAAAGGTCCACTGGCAGTATAAAGGAAACCTAATTCTTCGCCGACTTTTTCCCAAGCTTTGAATTTCTCTGGTGTTACATATTCAATAACTTTCAAGTGCCTTTTTGTTGGCTGCATGTATTGTCCTAATGTGACAGCTTCAACGCCGACTGCTCTGAGATCTTTCATTGTTTGCATCACTTCTTCGTCTGTTTCACCAAGCCCCAACATGATTGATGATTTTGTTATCAAATTTGGATTGATCTTTTTTGCCTCGCCCAAGGCTAACAATGACTGCCTGTTCAAAATCATTACAAATTAATAAATACCGTAGTATAATTACGTAATCACTTTTATACCGTTACTATTTACTTACCTATATCGTGCGCGTCTATCGCGAACAAAAGGCGTCAATCTTTCAACAGTTTCGATATTATGAGCATAAACATCTAAACCAGAATTAACAACAGTTTTTACTGAATCCAAGTTTCCTTGAAAGTCAGGTACTAAACATTCAACCAAAATGCTACTTCTGTAAAAAAATTTCAGTATTAGATCTGTAGAAAATTATTAGATGTTATATTTTAATTATTTTACATACCTTTTCTTGAGTTCCTGTACTGTAGCAGCAATGTGACTAGAACCTCCATCTGGTATATCTATATATGAATAAAAAAAATTAGTAATTAGTTGGAATCACTACCAGAACGCAATCACAAAAATATTTATACTTACCATCACGATCTACAGATGTTAGAACAACATAATCTAAGCCCCAATCTGTAACTGCTATTGCTGTATTTTTTGGTTCTTCTGGATCAAGTGGTGGAGGAGCCCTTGCTGTTTTCACAGAGCAGAATCTACATCCCCTTGTACATGTATCTCCCATTAACTAGATATATAAAATTTTTAAGAATTATAACATACACTCACTGAAAAATATTATTTTACACAATGTTTACATACCATAATAGTAGCTGTAGCAGTTCCATGAGTACCACCACCCCAACATTCCCCAATATTTGGACACCTAGCTTCTTCGCACACAGTACTTAAACGTAGATCACGTAGCTGTGACTTTATGCGACTATAATTTTTACCCATTGGTATTTGAGTTTTGAGCCATGGAGGAAGTCTCAGCCTTGTCTTATGATCTCCTTTTTCTAGCTTGAGTATACCATCATATTCAGTTTCGTTACCAGATATAAAATTTTCTAATTGTGGACCATTGGCTAACTTTTCTGAAAATTCCTGCTTTATCGATTTCTCACAACATGTATTCTGAAATAAATATTGTAATTGAAATAGTGGCTTCAAATACAATTTTTTTCAACTTTTACTTACTGTTGTGTGAAAGCTAAGTCCTGTTGGACATTTCATCCCTGTTATTCTAGCTGAACGCAACATGATAAAAACTTAGGGTGCTTCTAAACAAGAACTGCAAAAATAACACACACATATTTATATAAATTTTCATAGATCAAGGTCAACATGAATTATTGTGCAATGTTACATCCCATGGGATACAAAATGACAGAATGTAATATCCCATTTAAATGAATAAGTGAGTAAAATTGATTTTTGTTAGCTATTTTAAAAATACGGACACTTTCACTGTAAATGTGACAAACAACACTGATAACGATAACACAGTTTACGAAACTTGGTTATTTCATAATATAATTATGGAGTACTTTTTTTTTGTTTGAATGGTTACTGTGACCATAACACAATAAAATATCAAATTTTACTCAACTTGTATCATAAAATTATAAATTTGTACGTACATGATAATTTATTCGGCATGCAATTTCTTTGCGAATCGCAATTTTGAGTGCGACTGACGAAAATAATATACACACACACTATCTGATCAGATGGTAAGCTAACCTAACATGACTTCTTAATTCAAGATTTAGACACCAGATGACGTACTCTTATCCCAAATTGAAAATTACTTGATAAATATCTCTTTATTACCAAAAAAGCTAAATTACTACATATAATCACATAGATAACATATATTTATAGCAATCAATTAATACGGAATTTGATTTTTACAAAAAAATCTATATTTTAATAATTTTTAACAGATTAAATTACTTAATAATTGATTTCGCATAGATACAACAGCGTTATTATAGAACAGCTTATATTCGCATTAAAATTATAAATAAACTTTATAGTTTACAGCTTCATTAAACTTACAAGTATATTTTCTAAATCATGTAACAATTATTTTGTGAATTTCGTATCTACAGTTGTATTCTTTGACGACGAATCATGAACGTTCAAACAGGAAAATTGATCACAAGATGCATTTTTGTTGGATCCAACGGTAACGGCAGATTGGATGAGTGATTTCAATTCGTCAGAAAGGTAGTCAGCGACTAAAATATTGCTATGAACTCTGAAACATGAAAAAAAAAAACAATTGTCTATAGAGTAAAACACAAATCCGTGTTTCTCTCCGGATAGATTAAGTAAAAATCTATTCAATACTTTTGAACTTTGCCCTTAAGAGTATAATCTTCCTACATCAAAAATTATTCTTCAATACTGTAATTCAAAATCACAATTCCCATACAAATCTCTTCAAACGCAATCAGTGTTAAGTAAACATCACGTCTGACCGAATCGGCATAATACTACTTATCCCTAACTAAATTATCGCAGAAACGTGAAATACACCCTGAAGCTAATTGCTGTTTGTTCAAACATCCCGTGAAAAAAAAAGTATTCCCACTGAATACAATCGTTACACCCTTTACTCGCACGAAATCAGCGAAAATCCGAATAATCCCTCAGCCCTCGATCGAAATACACAAACACAGACAGACACAGACAAGGAACGCGTCCTGCATCCCAACAGGCAGGAAGTATTTACCCGCATGCATAATCCCCTCAACCCGAACCAATAATCAGGCCTTTTGTGAAGCCCTCGTTCACCCTCTCTCATCACGTATATATATCATCGTCCAGAACAGCGAGAGAGAGAGAGAGAGAGAGAGAGAGAGAGAGGAAAAAGCAGCTCAGCAAGTATACGTACAGGCTATCGAACCAGTGCTCGAGTCCATGGAGAGCAGCTTCATCGGCAACGGCTTTACTCTTCTCCAACTCGTCAAGGTAGTCACGATGCACATGACAGGCCAGTCTCGCCACGCATTGAGGGCTGATCACCAGTTCATGATGGCTCGTCGCCGTCATCGTCGTCCCTGCAGTCGCGTTGCTGCGCTCTGGCTTTTCACGCTGCTCTACCTGTTGGCCAAATTAACACACACACACACACACGTCTATCAATCTGTATTTCGCTCGTCGACGGGATTCCAAACGAGGCTCGCTCATCCGAGTGTTGCCTTGATTGAATTCTACCTCTCTTTTCATCCTGAGATTCTGACGGCTTATAGACATGTATCGTCGCTGATTCATTGGCCGAATGATTGATGGTTTTTTGTGCTTTATTTTGCCAAATAATCATATACGCAAAGATTGTTTTCCATTTTCATTTGTTATTGTTAGCGTGAAAGATATTTGATTAAGATTGAAGTGGCAAAACTCGATTATGTCTATATTCGGAGGCACATTTCCATCAGAGTCAGCGAAGTCGCGGATAATATGTAGCGGAAAATTGCAATTTCGAAATCGATATTTAGCCACGGCGGAAGTATACCTTCCGTCAGCGTTTTAAGTAAAAAAAAAAAGCTTGTTCTACATATTTCGCGATCGAGTAAGCATTCCGTTGTGTATTAAATATATATGTAATTCTGTTCATTTTAATTTCATTTTTAATTTTTTTCGATTAAAATTCGCGTTTTTTTTTACTAGCTTCATAACTCTGATGCATTATAGGCACGATAAAAAGAAAGAACCTCAGCCATTCCGGACTTTCAAAGTGCACACTGGGGGCCAAGAGTAATCGCGAGCCGCACCGTATAATTTTCTCACAGCATGTACATTTTAGCTGCAAGTGCGCTAAAGTACACGCCGACGACTTGGGAACATGCGCGCGGGCGGCGGCGTGAAACAAAAGGGGGAAGTGACAAACCTCATTTGGCGTTGGCTGAATGTAACCCTGTAAGAGAGCGGTGAGAGCGTAATTGTCGGCCTTGAGCTCGACGGAGCGCTTTCTTCTGCCGGATAGAAGGCTGATTGGCAAGAGGACGGGGTTCGTGGCGAGGGCTGCGGCTGCTCCAATCAACGCGACTCCCGCCAGTGCCTTCAACGCCACTGCCTGTCAACGACAATATACGCATGAACTTGTCATTTTACACTATATACTTATGTATAGGCACTTCGCGGCATGAAAACTTTGCGTCTGCGAATTTTATCGCGACATCTTGTAAAGTTTACACCCCTTTCATGCTCTTTCAATCTCTCTCTCTCTCTCTCTCTCTCTCTCTCTCTCTCTCTCTCTCTCTCTCGGCACCCTCGCACTTTCTTAAAACTTTCGCGCGAAGCTTCTATAGCTGTTCATTATCATTGTTTCGACGCGAGCAACTTCGCGAGAAGGACATGAAATTTTATTCAGTTTGCCGCGACAGTTTATTTTTTCTATAATTTTACATTTTTCTTTATCAATCAACATAGAATGCATAATAGATGATAAATTGACTGCAGAAGCTAATGATTAAATATCGAATAATCAAGCCATAAAACAAGAAAAACGGAAATAATTGTGTCTTCACAAGCCTTGGATCGAACTAACACCGCAATAAATCCAATCAACCTACATCAAAAGACAGCTCGAGCTCACTGAATAAATAAAGTAGCTGCCAATATACCGAGGAAAGAGGAAGGAAGGAACGGAGAAATCAGTAAAACTGTAATGAGGCCATAAATACGACCTTCTGTGTCTGTAGATTCGAGGGCGGCAATCCGGTGGGTGGACCACCCTCGGGGAACGGATAGTCCGTATCGCCCTCGCCAATGTTGCCGGTGATTCCTGGTCGTGCCGCGCCGTACGGACCACCTCCGTAAGCGTAGTTGGCACTCTGATAGTTGCCGCTGGGCCTGGCTGGACCATATCTGTCGCCGTCCGAGGCGTAAACTGTGCCTGGTCTTTGTGGGTTTGTGTATCTGAATTGATTTCAATTTTTTTGGGATTTTCATTTTTATTTTGAATTTTTCTTGAAGGCGTTTCATGAAACATGTTTGAATTTATTACCTTTCGCTATCTTGGGAGCCATAGCCTTGTGATGTGGGTCTTGGCCCGGAGCTATACCTATAATAATAGTTAAAATCAATGTTCAAAAGCAAAAAATTTTTTAATAGTAAATTTTCTTTGATTCAAAAATGGATTTCAATAAGATTTGGAAAAAATAACTTATTTTTTAGTAAGCTTTAAGCACAGAATTGTTTGCAGTTGAAATCGTTTAATTATTAAAATTAGTTTAATTTTAATGATTAACCGAACAGTAGATTAAGAAGGAAAATTTGGCAAATTTTCCGGAGGTAATTACTTTATTCAAGCAATCAGTAATACTAAATTTTCGTCGAAAACTGGGATTAAACCCAAAATTTATTAGATTAATTATGAAATTAATTAGCAATGAATTTTGTGCTCCGTAACAAACTTTTGTGTTATAAAGGTTTGGCAATTAAATTTCGAAAAAATTTTTATCATAAATTAGATTCAAGAATGGAATTATAGAACAAAAAATCATATAATGATTGTAGAAAAAAATAAAAATTCTTCTTTCACAGAAAGGAGCTCAAAAAAAGCGTATAAAGTAATAATAAAGTCATCTGCCTCGGGAGAGAAATCCCTGAAAGCCTCAGACCCTAAGTCAACAAAAGAAGCAAGAGAAGAAGAAGAATAAAGAGAGAGAGAGCTCAAAAGGGTAAATCGAATAAAAGGGAAAATCACCTATCATAAGGGTAACGGTTGCGCTGATCGTAGTAGCCCTTGTCCTTATCGAGCTGGTAGCCAAGATAGCTGGAGCTCTTCCATCCGTGACTGTACCTATACGGAAAGTACAGTTTAAATAAATCTTTTTCGCGCGCACGCACGTCCGAAACTAGAAAAAAATCCCTCGAGGGGAGGTTATATAGCCGAACGGTACGCGCGGAGTGAGAGAAGACGTATACCTGTCGCCGCCGTCCGGCTTGTTGCCGTGGAAACGCGCCGTTGGTCCGCTGCCGCTGGTCAAATCCGAAGACTCCGACTTTTCTTTTTCATCCGTGAAACCATTAGGGGCTGACGATTTACCGCTAATGCCGCAGCAGCCGCCAGCTTCTGTGTGTGCGTGCGCGTGCACGCAAACAGCGAAAGAAAGAAAAGGTTCGAATTTTATTATGTTAAATTGATTTTAACGGCGCCCCGACGCCTCGAGCATCCTTCAGTCGTAAATTCGTTACGCCTAATTGCGTTCTCTTACTCGTGATTGATTGACCCACTCTTATTTTATTTTTTTTTTTACTGGCTTGGATTAGCTTGTCTGTTCTATAATGCGTTTTTCATATGTACTTTTACGAGATATTGATGATTTGAGATCGAATTTGTTACATTAAAATTGTACCCTTAAATATCAAATAATTAATACAAGTATAAAGATCGTTCGCTTTTGTGTGCTATTTTTTTTTTTCAACTGAAACGAATTTCACAGAAGCAATAACATCTCTTTCCAATTAAATTAATTGAAATGGATTTTCCGTTACTGAAGTTTTTTATAGCTAATGGAATGAAATCAAATAAAATCGTCACAGAATCAATTAGTTGGTCCGTGAAACGATTTTTTTAATAACACGTTACTTATTCGTTTTTTTTAAGTAAAGAAAAATTTTTACTTCGCCTACTGCGAATTTGAGACCCACAATTTATTTTCACAAGCTCGTAGTAATAAGAGCATCCAATTATTTCTATCAGATTCATATAACACGTTATTAGTACCGAAGAGAATATAATTATTTTGTTATTCGAACTAATGCTCAAAGCATTGCAATTAATTACACTGAAAAAAATTATGAGGAAGTCTAAAATCTTACACCAACAAAGAAAGCACGCGCCCAACGAACCGCTTAAAGATTTGAAATACGAGATGTACTTTGGTGATTCTCACAATAGCTTCACCACAATGCGTTATATATCAAAAAAGTTTCTGCGTGTCTGAAATCCATTCTCTACTTGTTCTTTCATTGTTTGACAAATGGTTCAAAAAAATGATAAACTTTGCAATCCTTTTCAGCTCGCGCAATTTATTTTCCACGATATGAAAAAAAAAATTAAATCAACCCTTACTTGTCTCGCCGGGTGTAGAACCCACGGTTCGTTTCAAAGACACAGCTTTCTCCGTAACATTCTCATCGAACTCCTCGGTAACCTTCGGTGGTCCAGCATTGCCGCGGTACACATCAGCAACGGGGAATCTCTTGTTCCAAGTTGCAAACTCCGAAGCTCTCGGTGGCATCAATCTATCCTCGATAATTCTTCTTGAAATTTTCTCACCACCATTGCTTACTGTATCCGCAGTCGTGACTGGCAGAGTTGTCGTTGTACTTGTCGTCGTCGTCGTCGTCGTTGTTTCTCCGGCATTCGACGCTCCAGCGAGTGCCAACACTGTCAACGTCAATATACCGACGACACTCGTCATATTTTTTTTTCTCAATATACTATCACCGAAAAAAAAAAAACAACGAAGCGAGAGATTTTAACGATCTCCCGAAAAACAAAATATAGAGATCGAATTTTCGGATTCTATCTTCACGCAGTTGTCCGTTCTCGTTATTTCTCGTTGCGTACGACAGCGGTATGGGCGACGCGGCACTCCTGCGCTTTTTTATATATCGCGCGAGATGCTTCGACGCGTTTCTCGTTACGGCTGCACGCACGAGAGCGCACTCGACTCTTCTCCCTCTCTTTTTCACTAAATTGGTAAAGGATGTTTCGACAGGTCTTCTTTTTTTTATGGGCTTTCCGTGTACAAACGCGAGCCTCGTGATTTGAATGATCGTTACGTGGTAGGCTTAATATTTGGTTCGCGTACGGGTCACCGATAATTGTCCTGACTCACGTAATGAGACAATTGGCGTTAAGGGTTTCGAAGAAGTGCGTTGAAAAAAAATATGTCCGACTGTGGGTTATTGGGTTATTGATACTTTGATTATATCGTGCGTGATATTATTGATGTAATTACGTAACGCGTTCACTCTCACTCTCGATCTTCATTATTCTCGTATACACACCGGGATTCACGCTGGTTTCATCGCGATAAAAAAAAGTACGCGTTTATATTGTTCCTCAATTAAATAGTGAAAAGTGAGCAAGTTCGCTTTCAAGATACGGAAATGTCTTTTCCTGTGTAATTCGTGTTTTCACTTCCAAACTTTCTCACTCTGACGGAGTCAATTAAAAGTGCGAATATTTGGGAAATAAATTGACGAACAAGATCGGAGTATGCGAAAATGCTGAAATTGAAACGTTCGCTTGTTTTTTGTGTTGAGAAATAATACGTAAAATGTGAAATATACAAATGAAAATACGTGAAATACATTCTGCTCGGAGTGTATTGCTTTTGTTCATTTATTAAGAGCACGTGATGTATATGACATCGCGATATTAAAAATAATTGAACTTTTTTTTTCAAGCTGGAGGGCATAAAAGTTATCGAGTTATTAAAAAGGCTTATAAAATAAATATTCCACAGAGTGCATTAATTCAGTTGGGAGTGAAATTCGATTTACTCGAGCTTCCTGTGTAGCGAAAAGCCAAATGCAGCGCACAAAATTGACAAAAGCGAGTTGGATTAATACAACGGTAAATAAAACGACGAGTGAGTATTAATTCAAAAATCATGATAAAATTCCGGTATTTTTCATTTTGTCAACTGGCACACAATCAAACTCGAATAATTCAGATACCGATCTCGATCTGCAAACAAAAACAAACTACAAATAAATAAAACACAGCGCGCATACACAAACGAAAGTAATTGTAAATCTAGCAAGCGTCTAATTAACAGTCTATTCATGAAAAAAAAAACTACAACAAAACATCGCTTGTCGGAGAAAAAAAAATGTGACCCAAATATCCGTCTTGCTCAACTCCAAAATGAAAATAGAAAAAAAAAAATCGCGAGTAAGTCACGGGTCGTGTCGCCAAGCGACCATTGATATGTACAGCAGATAAGCATCTCTCTCTTGCGTGCGGGGGGGGGGGGAGGCATCGCACCTAATACACCATCCCATAACCTGCGCATTTGCAACAAAAGAGAGCTGCGGCGACAATTTGTTCCGCTCGGACTTTTTGCCGTCGCAATTATATATATACCTACGCGGCGGCCGGCAATTGCGCGGCGCCGTTTTCTTCCTCCTCGTTTCGTCACATTGTCGCCGAGGAAAGCCACGCCGCGCTCGCGCGAATTTTCATTGTTATGCGCCGTATATACTATATATATATTGCGGAGAGCGTGAAGTGCGCGAGGAGTCGCAGGCAAGATAATACCGTCTACCAAGTTGATCCGCCGAGGTGGTGGGTAAGACAAATGCGACAGACGGGTATGGTTGATATGAAGTGTACGCGAGGTTTCGTGAAGAGTTTTATATACTTTCGTCATACGCAGGCAGCTTCTAAGATTTTATTTTAATGATGATGGCTTGCTCGCTTTCTCTCTCTCTCTCTCTCTCTCTCTCTACTTCTATATATTGCTGTCTTTTATTTCGGCGACTGTATTGTGTCCAAACGGACGTTTTTACGTATTCAAATGTGAATTTATTTTTTTGAATAGATTTAGTACTGATGGAGTCTAGACCGAACGAATATTCTTTCGACAGTCAACGCGATTTTGAATATTATGAACAGATTGTTATTGAACATAGACACATGTTGATCACTGTATTTATAATGTTTTATTTTCCATATAGAATAACTGAAAAACGTGTGTGAATACATATTATTTCAAAATACATTCCATTCAAATTGGTATGTACATCCGTCAGAATAAAAATTATCTCATTTCGAGATACGGAGTTCAGTATTTATCTCGCTCGTTTAAAAACCCATCCGTCTTATCTAATTGATAAAGTCTCTGTCATCGTGCTCTATTGAGCAGTTTATTCGATGCTTCGTTCTATCAGTAGTACGTGAACTTTTAAGAGACCTAGCATTTTTTTTTCTGCGATAATATAACGTTGGAACAAGTGAGTTTATAAAAATATTCTTGATTGCTATTCGTGCTGTCAGTTTCGCATCAAGTTAGAAAAAAGTGTATAATCTTTAGTAAGTGCGCAATTTAATTTTGTTTAATATTTATTTAGTATATGTTATCAAGTAGAGCATGCAGTGTTGTTAAAAAATGTTGGAGCTTACTGAAGCTAGTTTGATTATGTTATCATGAAACTTAGTTGAGTTTTCAAAGTTCAGCCACGCATTTGAATTTAAATCGTATCAAAACGAAGTTAGTTGGTGTAGAAAATTGTCAGTATCATACTGCAGACAGTGTCAGTACAAAACTTTATTAAACTGGTTCATTCTGAAAGTGTCTATCAAACACGAATATATATTGTTATTTCTAATGTTCATACAAAAGTCGTATCTAAAAATCGGGGCAAAAAACTGCTAACATGCATTTTCGAACAGTGTAGATAGCGTCTGAAAAAAAAATTGTCACTACAACGTATATCGACTAGCAACACGTCAAAAAAGAAAAAGTGTAATATCCAACCTCATTCATCCGTCAAGCTTTTTTCCGATGCTACACACGCTCGGACTCGCGGAAATTGGGGAGAAAAAAATATCAAGCACAAAAGAGCGGAGGGTCGGGCGGCTGCTGCTGCAGTTCTGGTCAAATCGTCGTTTGACCATCGTGATTGACGCTCGACCGCGATATGGGAGAGAGAGTGAGAGCTTTCGAGCGCGTTAATATACATGGGCGCACGTACAAAGCTCTCGAGCGTTTACAGGGAGCACGCGCGCAAGCGACAAAGACGCCGTATGAGAGTGAGAGAGAGAGACTTTTTCTCTGCTTTGTTTTTCGTTTGAGAGAGCTCGCCTTTGACGGGGCATGAATTAAAGGTGCAGTGAATGACTTGAAAGTGGATTTTTGCTGCAATGCCGGCTTTTAATAACTCGTTTTCAATCTCTCTCACTCTGTCTCTGCTGAAAATATTTTTTATGCGCCGTAAAGCAAAGCGAAACAAAGAAAAATAGCACAGCACGTACTGAGCATTCTAGCAGTTTCATCAATTTCCCGCCTGTGTAAACATACACACGCGGCAGCGGAGCTTGTTAACGAAAGCTAATATTTTCCGTAGACAACTATATTGTGTTTACTCGCTTTTTATTGCCAGTAGTTCTGATCAAACATTGCTGAAGTCTTGGTTGACTCTATTATAATTGGATATTTTATAATTAAAAAAATTCTCGTTACAACGATGACGCGTAGTCATTAAACATAAACGTTATTTTCGAGTTTTCGTTTAATTTTTTTTTTTTCGTCAACTCGGTCAAGGATCTCAGGAATTCCGCAGACTTCAAAATAGAAGCGTTAGGTCTCTCGTAGCCACGCGTTGATACCGCAGACGCAGTTGGGCTGAATTTTCTAGTGACTAGGATGGATCGCCGATGTTAGCTGTTTGTACGCTTGCATTATTGATGTCGATCCTCGAGGTTTCAACTTACTTCACTATGATAAAACGTTTCAGTCATTTTCAAACTTCGAGTAAACTGTTCAACTACTAAGTGATCATTTAAAATTGAATTAAGGTACCAACGATGGCTATCCAAACAATTAAAGTTGAGTATTTCTTTTTTTTCATTGCATTTGTGCGAAAATGGATTTGTAAGTGGCAGTAACGCTTACTCAAATACCCTAGCAATCCTCGTGGAAAGCTTATCTGCTAATATTTCCTTAGATGCTCGAAAGCGTAGTTCAATGCGGCAGCACTCTGGAAGATCGTATTTCAAACTCCCCGCCACAGGAGAGAGTAGTAGAGAGAGATAAAAACTTTTCATGTCAGTATGACTTATAAATTCAATTAGAAATTTTACTATCCGCACACTTCTCAGCCGAAAAAGTTTCAAGTTTTACGAATTTAATATCATTCACACGGACTGCTCGCACACGGCTATACGGTCGGAAGTATAAACTTTCGAATCACGCAATCATACATTCCACCCCCCTATAACCTTGGGGGGAAAAAGTGAATCAACCGTATACTCTTTGTTTATTATTCAAAGTAAACCACGTGGCTTGTTACTTCTATAACTTCCGCATTGCCTGCGATAAAAAAAAAACTTTTGCCATACATTATACTGTCCGTCGCTTCTTTCTCTTTTTTTTTCGACGATCCGAGCTTTTAAACTTTCATTTACTGACCCTATATATGTACCAGCTGTTTTTCTTCATCGTCAGCTAGGAGGTCCACGCGATCTCATGAACTTTACCCTCTTTTATCGTCAATATTTAAAACAACTTAGCTCGAATGAAATTCACGCGACGGAGAGAAGTAAATAAGCTCTTACATTTTTAAAATCGATTCATATTCGAACGATCTCGTAAAACTCGAAAGTGCGTATGCTCTTTGAATTACGATGTCAAGTGCTATCAAAGTGATATAAAATTCCTTTCATCCAGATACATACTGGTAACTGAAAGATGCACGTATTACAGGCGATAAATTTATATACTTATTTCACGTTAATTAATTTTTTGTTAGTCATTTCGAACGCGCGCAGAAGATAAAATATGATAGAGGAAGCATTAAGCTTTCGTGTTCGCACGATCAAGTTAGTATCTATTAACACATTGTAAGGAAGGAAAACAAAGGGACATTAATTTTCGTACGTTAATAACTAATGTTAGAGTCGGGGGCGGCTATAACACGACGACTCATCCCTCGGCATAATAACATTGTCGAGAGTCTATCTCTCTCTCTCTCGCATGGCTGGGTTACCACCTGGAATCTCAATTCGTCGGATCTGCTGCTGCTGCTTCCCCTTGGCAGAAATCCCAGCGAGAGAAACTCCTCGACGCGGACGTCGGGGATTACGTCTCTGGAATAGCGCGCGTGGGCGAACACATAACCCGGAAGAGGCCACTCAAGGAAAATTTCGTGGAGAAAAAGCCCATAACGAACACCACATACCTATCTCGCACGTTCTTCCTCGATTAGCTTCGATCGCGTTAACAGCGTGTCCGTAAAGAAAGAGAGGAAAAAAAAGGACGGTCGTCGTAGAGGTTTGTTTCGCTTGGATGCTCTCAGTCGTCATCATCGTACACACCGTGTGTGCGATGGGACACAAACGCGCGCCTCGTCTCGGTCCTTTTTGTCTTTTGGAATGGGATCGTAATTCCGCGACTGCCATGCGACGAGGAAAAAGCCTTGCGAGCGAGAGAGAGAGAGACGAATTTTTCCTTACCCACTAAAAGGGAGTCAGTAGGGGGAAATAAGTCTGGAGTGGCCGAGCTGCTGCTGCTGCTAGGCGAAAAAAAGGCACGCTGTATACGCGCGTTTCTCGAGGAGGGAAAAGAGAGAGAGAATGGGACGCAAGAGCAAGGCTTTTGGATGCTTACGAGAACGAGAAAGAATGAAAAAGTACAGGCAACAGAGGGTGGCCCCAATTGTTTCTTTTTTTTTCAAAGTCCATAGTTGAGGGAGAGGGGAAGAAGAGTAATTTTCGGAAAGACGGTTTCGGTGCTTTTTTTTGCTTTATTTTATTTACCTCGTAAAATAAAAAGTATCTCGAGGTCAACAACAACAGTGGTATGTTGAAACGAAGAGTCGGGGATTTCCCGAAGAAAGTTGTTGGAAATAACGAACGTTTGTTTTGCTCTGTTTTTTGTCCGGAATAAAACAAATAGTTGTAATTGCAACAGGTTCCATTTGCATTCTTTGCAACGGACATTGCAATCGCACCAAACTGAAATCGACATCAGTTTCAAACTTCCATATGAAAGGAATTCGAACATCCAAAATTCAATCCTAACAAATGACCCGGTTGAAAAAGAACACGTGTTTTTTTGGAAAACGGGACACATGCCCATTTGTGTCAAAAAAAGCATGTGTCCC
>JAWWMK010022628.1:0-17071 GCA_035047105.1 Galeopsomyia nigrocyanea | reverse complement strand
ATCTTCATGATAAATGTTGATACCGAAAGTTACTTTTCAGTACCAAACAATATTTTCATCCGCCAAAATACTTTTTTATTAAAATGGCGGTATTACTGTACACTCACGTTTTTACGCCAAAAATAAGTTGATCGCTTCAAAGTGTTATAACTCTGGTTAATCTTAACAAAATTAATCGTGTGAGACATCATTTCAAAGGGTGAACGGGCAGCTTTCAAAGGAGGCCACGTATGTTATATGTATGTACATATGTACGTTGAAAAATTTGCTTTATTGGTGTAAAAAGTTATGGCGATTTGAAATCTTAGTGGCGGTATTAGGTTCTCGTACCTTATATGAAATTATAAGTTATAAAAATAATTTTTTCTGCATAATCATCATAGTTAAAATTTTAAATTATATCTCGCCTCCACGAATACCATGAAATTATTATCCATAATAATGTTACGCAGTTCCAGACCATGTGATAATAACTGGTGGAAGTTTCTTCATTATAGATTATCGACGTGCTCGGCATTCAGACGAAATTTAATCACGTATTATTTTGTGTAAGATGTCAAATTCAAACCAAATACGTAGTTCAATGAATTATTCATCCCAAAATATAATTTTGCTACATTTAATAATTATGAATTCACATACCTATTTACGTTTCAATTTCATTTGTAAATTTGTCTTATTTTTTTATTGTAAGCGTATAATAAATACATTAAAAAAATTAAACAAAAACTAATCATAAATATTATTTCGGAAAATCATATATGTAGTATATATTGAACTTGTTTAAAAATTTAAAAATTGATTAATTTTCAAGAACTTATTGTTACCAACAATCGGCATATGTATTTCACTAGATATAGTGAGATATGTAAGTGATTGTTTATTTTTCTAGATAAAATCAAAATGGAGAAATCAGCTGATCGTGATTCGTGCCGGTAAATAAAACAGAAAATAGTAATTTTTTCTACAAATAATAAACAAAGATATGAGAATCTTATAATTTTATCAAAGAGAATTATAACTCTGAAGGTTGCATAGTCAAAACAAGTTTTCTAAATACGCAAGGACATATTTAGACACTTTTCATTAATAAATACTGGTTGCTTGATTAAATAAATAAAGTACCGTTAACTTTTTCTTGTAAAAACATGATACAAATGAAACTTTTATCATTTTCCTTGTTACTTGGAATAACTAGTGTTAGAAATGGCTATTGTTCCCAAGTATGCAGACCTAAAGTAGGTGAGTATAGCAGTTGATAAAGTGATTGAATTCATCCACACACTTGCTTTATGAAAATATTGGGTTAGTTAATTTATCTATTGCAACATTGTAGCTATTGTAGGAGCAGGTATCGGTGGAGCTTCAGCATCTCATTTTTTAACTGAACTATTTGATAAAAATATAGATATAGATATTTTTGAATCTAAGATTGTTGGAGGTCGTCTTGCTACTGTGAAATTTGGAGATGATGAATTTGAAGCAGGAGGAGCAATTATTCATCCAAGAAACAAATATATGCAAGATTTTGTTAAATTACTCAAGTTAAGCCCACGTCCTCCTACAGCACACTCAAATGATCTGCTTAATGATGAGCGATTTGGTATATGGAATGGTAAAGAATTTGTACTACAGGAAAGTAACTATCAAGCCATCACGTTAATGAGACTCATCTATAGATATGGATTGCAGCCCTTTTATTTACATAGACATGTGAGTTCTATTCTGGATGATTTTGAGAAAATCTATTCCTTTCAAGATAAAGGAATTGCTTTTGAAAATGTGACAGCACTTATCAGTGCTATGAACCAAGAATTTATTGGTTTACTGCAAACTTCAATGAAAGATTATCTGATTGAACTTGATTACGATGAAAAAATTATAAATGAATTAGTTGAAGCTACACTTGTTGTTAATTATGGACAGGACACAAATGTGCAATCATTTGTAGGTTGTGTGTCAGTTGCTGGCGCTGGGACAGACTTATGGGCAGTGAATGGTGGTAATAAACAGGTAAAATTATTATTTTCTAATTTGCTTTATAAAATATTATAACTGCATATTCTAAGTCTATATTTTTATTTTAGGTGCCAGAACTTTTGATTTCTAAAAATGAACAAATTTCATTAATACATTCAATTGTTGAAAGGATAGACCGCATTGTTACAAATAATATACCCAAATATGAATTATTTTATCATGAAAACAGTAAATAACTTACATTATTGAATTTCATATTTAATATTATTATATCTGTTCAGTTTTAATTACACATCTGTTTTTTTTTTCAGATAAAGATCAACTCACTAGTAAAACATATGACATTGTTGTTATTGCTGCTCCAATGACAAATGATCAAGAATCACCTATTACTTTCAACAACTTTCAAAATTCAAATCTAAAATTCTTGGGAGATTACCAAGTGACATATGCAACTTTTGTTAAAGGAAATGCTAATTATTCTTACTTTGGATTGGATGAGCAGATCAGAGGAATACTCAGTTGTGATCCAAAACAAACTATAATAAGTTCTATATCGAGATTGTCTTCTGTTCATAACAAGCAAAATAGTCAAGTGAACATTTGGAAAATATTCAGCCGTGAAAAAATGAATGATTTATTGATTAATCAACTGTTTATAAATGTAAGCTTTGTGCATGAAACTTGTGATAGTAATATTTAAAAAAAACATTACTATTTGTTGGTCATTGTAACTTTTTTTAAATCATGAAGTACTAAATTTAATGTATAATTATTTCAAGGTTGATGAAGTCAAGGCAATCAAATGGAAAGCATATCCTCGCTATTCAACTGTTCCAAGACTTGATAAATTTAAAATAGACAGTCATATGTATTACTCAAATGCTATAGAGTGGGCAGCAAGTGCTATGGAGATGAGTGCTATCGGTGGAAGAAATGCTGCTATTTTAGCTTTTAATGACTACCTCGAGAGATGCCCATCTTTGAAGCAACACAAAAACAATGATATTAATGGAGCTAGGAGCCGTTTAACAGAACTGTGATATTTAGCAGTTATTTTAGCACTAGAATGTAAAAAATATTTTTAAAAAAGGTTTAAAATAGCAATTTTGATATTTTCGAGAAGTGTATGATAAAAATTTCTCCTCAAAGCGTTGTGATAGTAGTAGCTAAAAGTTATAAAGTGTGCCATTTTTATATTTTTTCTATTAACACGTTCGCTGCGACGGCGACACAAGCTGTTTTTTCCCATGGTGCGAAACGTATATTTTTGAGGGTTTGATGTTAAAATAAATAATAATGAGTTTTATAGGGTAGGTATATGGCATCATCTAACTCCAACACCCTAAGGATGCATGACCCAATATGGGTCATGCATTTTTATAATTTGACTTTTCAAATTGTTATAAAATAATGCATAGCATATACTATCATCTTTTTTAGATGTTGCAACAGCGATTGTATGCCTAAAAATAATGAATAATGCAAAAAAAACCCTATAAATAAAAAAAATTATCATGAAAAACGTAAAATATTCGAATTGTAAATTTTTTAGAACGACGAAAACTATTTCTTTCCGAGGTGCCGTACAGTAAGAAAATCGATTATAGAAGTCAGAAAACTCAAAATAGCAGTTGAGAGGTCGATTTAAATGTGAAATCATTTATGACCCATATATGGTCATGCCGCAGCGAATGTGTTAAGAGAATTTACATTGTCTAATTTAAATAATATTAAAATAAATATTTTTCATAATAAAAATAGCAAAATCACTAAATTTATCTTTACTTAAAATTTCTATTTTGTTTCGTCTTGTAACTTTTTTATCATTTAATTCTCAAATGTTTACTATTTTTTATTGAGTGCTTCCAGAATCAATCTAATGATATTTTGGAAAATGCTTTTTAACTAATTATGTTAAATACCTATTTTGTCAACCATGATTTTAAATGTTTTCAATTAAAGCAAGACTTCTACAATTAGTAATTGCAAAATCAATCCTGTATTCTGTTCTTCTGTCAAATGTTTTCTTTGCCAATTTACCGTTCTGAATAGAACTATATCTAGTGAGTTTATACTAGATTCGCGTATAGGAATCTTGTTAGATACCTCAGTAGAGTGCTTACTGTAACAGATAAAATCCGCCGCTGGAACAAAGCACTTCGAAAGCCAAAGTACAAAATAAAATTGTAAGTTAAAATTATCTTGGAAGCATTGATTCAATTACGTAATTTCTTTATTCGAATGATTATTCAATGCACGCCCATAATAGCTATCTTTTAAAATTTGATTGAAAGTTTCGATCAGCACCGACCGTTCAATACGCTGTTTTGCGCGCGGTCCTTATTACCTTGGTTCATTATTGATTGATTTTTCTTTCAATATTAAACACAATCCATTTGACCTCGATCAGTATCACAAGTTTTTGCAATCTAAAAGAAAGACTTTTTTTAGGTATCATTCCTGTGATAATTATAAAGTCAAAAAGCTGTGATTTCACACAAATTATTTCAAAGTACAAGGATAGCCATTGGTGCATTATATATATGAAGAGATTTATTAGAGGTAGTTATTAATAAGTTGTCACATGAAAAAAATGGCTCTTGCAAAGCACTTATCATTGCAAAGCACTTATCAATTAGTTTGCTACTCGGACTTCTTCATTTTGAGAAAAGTTTTTGTGCTCAAGATTGCAAGCCTAAAGTTGGTAAGAATCTAAACATTGAGTTATCATTTAATAAAATTTTTCTTAAAACTATTAATTGATGGTATATATTTAATTTTTACAGCAATTGTTGGAGCAGGTATTGGTGGAGCTTCAGCATCACATTTTTTGACAAAGTTATTTAATAAAAATTTGGATATAGATATTTTTGAGTCTAATAAAGTTGGAGGTAGCCTTGCAACTGTGAGTTTTGGAGAAGATGAATTTGAATCAGGAGGATCGGTTATTCTTCCAAATAACAAATACATGAAGGATTTTGTGAAATTACTCAATTTATATCCACGCCCTGCCCCAATTGTTCAGAAAGATCAGAAAGTTGATTTTCGATATGGTATTTACAATGGCAAAGAGTTTGTTGTCAAACAAAATAGTTATAAAGTTGTCACAATGTTCAATTCACTTCAAAGATATGGTTTGCAACCAATGAGCTTAGTTAGATACATTGGTTCATTTTGGAATGATTTTGACAAAATTTATTCCCTCCAAGATGAAGTTGTTGCTTTTGAAAATGTAACAGCTCTCTTAGGTACTCTGAATCAAGAGTATGCAGATTTGTTAGAAGTATCCATAAAAGATCATTTGATTAAAAAGGGATTTGGAGAAAAAATCATTGAAGAAATAGTAAAAGCTGCAGTTCTTAATTACTTTTGGTCAAGATACAGATGTACATTCTTTCTTAGCAAGTGTTTCTCTTGCTAATACCGATGGTAGTCCTTTGTGGTCAGTCAATGGAGGAAACAAGAAGGTATTTGTTTGTGTTTTTTTGCTTTACAAATAAATCAAATAAAAGTCTTAAAGTTAATAAAAATTATTTTAAGTACCAGAGCTTTTGATTTCTAACAATGAAAAAGTCTTACTTACATATTCTAAGGTTGAAAAAATCAATTGCATTTTAATTGATGATGTACCTAAATATGAATTATTCTATAAAGAAAAAGGTACTTAGCTATTTTTGTTTATTTCATTGAATTTTATAAAATACTAAATTTGATTATTTGCAGGTAAAGATGACGTTGCAAGCAAAGTTTATGATATTGTCATTGTCTCTGCACCTCAGTCAAAGGATCAAAAATTACGCATCACTTTCACCAACTTTTAAGATCCCATTGAGTTTTTGGGAAAATATCAAGAAGCTTATTTGAGTTTCGTCAAAGGCAATGCTAATTATTCTTACTTTGGATTAGATGATCAGATCAAGGATATTTTCACTTGCGATCCAACTAAAACTGAAATCAACTCTACTGGCAAAGTATTTTCTGTAGATAATAAAAAAGATAATCATTTGAATTTATGGAGAGTATTTGGCAACCAAAAATTGAGCGAGTCAACCATGAATAAATTATTCACACATGTAAGTTACTTGCAACATATTTCATAAATTATTGATTACAAAAGAGAATTCAATATAAAATTCAAATAATTTTTCTCAGGTTGAAGAAGTCAGGGATGTCATATGGAAAGGATATCCTCATTATTCAACTGCTTCAAGGCTTGATTAAAATAGATGATCATATGTATTATACAAATGCAATTGAATGGGCGGCAAGTGATATGGAAAGAGCTGCAATAAGTGGAAGAAATGCTGCTATTTTAGCTTTCAACGATTATAAAGAATTATGTCCTTCATTGGCTATCAATAAGCCCAGTTCCAAAAAAGAAAAGTCAGAGTTGTAATTATTTATTGAAGATTTACTTGATTCTATTAGAAGAGTAATTCTATAGTGGTTTACTTATTTGTATTTAAGACTGAAGCAACTTCCAATAATTTATTAACATTATATTAAAAATAAGATTCCAAAGATGTGATAATATTGCTGATCAAAAGTATAAACAATATAGCTTTTTTATATTCTTACATTAATAGTTCTCAGTAGTTCTGTGAAATCAGAAATTGCAAATATTTAGTTATTGATCTGATTAATCCAAATAAACTTTCTGTAATAATTCTTTATGCTAATTTACAGAAACTATGAATATTGTGATAAATATATGCTAATAATAAAACATTTATGTAGTACAGATTTTTTCCATGTAAATTCCATTATTTATTCGCAATGATGCTTTTTTCCCTATGCGTTTCCAATATCATTAGCCCAAAAAGTGTTGAAATGGATGTCATCCATCTCAAATCATAATTTGACTACCTACAGCCATAAGTACAGCACAGCTCATACAGATACAGCCCGTGTGTGTATGTGTGCGCGTAATTTCAGTTGTGCTTGTGTTAGTAACACATTGGGAGCAATTGGGAGTCAGTAAAGCCACAAGAATCTGCACAATCGGTGTGTTAATGAAGGAAAAAATGTAAGTATTCACGAAAAAAATCCATAAATAATGTTCGTATTGATCTAACACAATAATAAAATATGCGTGGAGTCAAGAATAATATTCGTAACGGGCTGAATAAACGACCAAAAACGTAGTGAAGCCAATGTGTATAGGTTAGCGTACTCAGTTTTTGTTTCCATCTTATTTTTGTCAAAAAGTTGCCAAATTAACTGGTTTTGTTATGCAGATATTAAAACTCTTGTACTTTACTATTCATGAGTTGTAATTACAATGTAAGAGTAAACACCTGCTAAAGTTTTTTGGATATAATAATTTTTGTAACCTGTTTATAATCAATTATTTTATGTATCTCAACAACAACTATACATATTGTGTAATTAATATTATTAATAACACTTATCCGAAAATAAAATATTGATTTTAAGTAACTAACTAAAACATAATATACTTACCATCAAAATATGTAAAGCGATCATAGAGATAACCTTTTTTTTTTGCTTACATGCGCTGAACATTTTTTATGAAAAAGAGGAGAGAAATATCTTTTTAACGCTTAGCTTATACTAGGCAAACATCATATTTAACAAAACTAATTTCAATAGAATATATCTTAGAATATTGATGACTTTTATCTTCTTGTAATATTGATTGTATAAAGACAAATTATTCCTACAACATAATTCAAAAAATTCATTGAACATCAGAATATTATTAAGAAATACATTCAAACAGCTGTATAATTTTTAATCATTCAAATGCATGAATATAATCTTTAACTTAGACATGCTAATAATGCTTACGTTATCTATTGTTTATGTGGGACAGTATTCAAAGAGTTATTCAACTTGCTTTGAAAGATTTATTTGGTTAATTATCATCGTAATTTTCCAAAAAGCAAAATGTACTAAAACTGGGCTACTTAAAAATAATATTGCTAATTACGAAAAAAGGAAAGTTTCTTCGTAAAACCTATGGCCATATTTATTTTGATTGTATTAATTTCTTTTTCAGATTAATCAATCTGTGACCTAGTTAGAGATTACGATAACAGGCTATCATCTTGTGAGTATTGCTAAAAATGAATCTAACAAACTATTTTACTTATAATAAGGTTTTTTTTGCCATGTTAAAGAAGAATTCCATTTAAAACAATATGCAATAAGAAAGTTATTTTCAAAATAATTTGTGATTTACAAACATTGTTATTCATACAATTTCTTAAAAAACTCATCAGGGTCATATCTATTGTTGTATTGGTTTATTTTTATTGTAACAAATATTGAAAAATTATATATTCGATAGTCATCTTGAATTCAAAAAGTAACAAAATAAAAGATCTTCAACAATCTGATTACTATTTTGCAAATAGTTTTGCAGTACTATTTTTCACGCCCATGATAATTTATAATTACCACGGTGAAAAACTGCTCTATTTCAAATATTAGGTAAAAATGATATTAGTTTGTTTCAATAAAACATTTTAAAGTTCTCTGATTCGTTACCTCTCACATCATAAACTTCATATTGACAATCTCATTTTCACTGGTACTAGGAGCGCATCTTATCATTCACGTTTCTTGTGAATATGCTCTGATTAAGAGTCCATATCTACTGATCGTGTTACTGATCTTTCCTTTTCAAAATTTTTTTAGAAAGATTTCTGCCTTTGAAAGTTCATATTTGTCGGATCTTTTTATTAAAATCTAATGATATTGATACAGAATTTCAAAAGATTCGTTAGTATTTTTGCTAATTCATTTAATAAGGTTTGTAAGTTATTTAGACCCACATTTCCCATGTTTAATGCAATAACTTTTGAACAAATATCAATAAAATTCGGTATCGGAAGAAATTCATAGTGCTGAAATTAATTTCATTCCATCAACTTCCAAAGCTTAACGTCATACACAACTATACATTCACGAAACGATAAGAGAATTTCGGATAACTTCGAGACGCGAAACTTTATTAATCAAGCATTTGTAAGATTCTGGCAGCTGCAGCGCGGGCAACTGCATTAACGCAAAACTCACGAAACGGAAATGAAAAAGCCCATGTAATTCCGTGAAAACAATGATGCAAGTTCAGTCCTACGTTCTTAAGCATTTTCCATTGAAGTCGGGGGGTAAACAAACGACGCTACATTAGAGTTGGTAAAAGAGGGTGGATATTGTGTGTGAGATAAAAGTTGCAACGCTCTAAACAGAATCGAGAAATTGCCAAGTTTTAATTGTCTTCGGAGGCTGAGTCCATAAAGTCGCCGTCGTGAAATTAATAAAGTTCCTTCTCCTCGGCTCTCGCATTATAAACCTCCCCGCTTTCCGCTTCTACGTCGCCAATTGAAAATTTCGAAAGCGCCACTCGACCCACTTGTCGCGGCTCTTTTATCATTCGATGACGACGATGATGCGCCTCTCTGTAAGCTTTTCCACGGTTTTATTCGGAGTCAGGTACCTTTTCATTAATGTATGCGCCTCTTTATGGCCGATTTCTCCCCTTCCTTTTTTTTCTTCTTTTGCGCCTGCAGTTCTATTATTAGCACTTAATTTCCTCAATTGTAATTTTTGTTTACAGAATCTTACAATTTTTGACATCAGAGTTTTATCGTATTTTTCTGTGAAAATAATCGAGTCGAGGTCGCGAAATATATATGTCTAGATATTTTTTATACAAGAAAAAGTATCTAGATGTTGACGCTTGACCTATATTTCAAGATTTTAAAGAATTTGTTCGATTCTAGGAGCCTTGATGATTTTTTTACTGCACAGTGTGGCAATGAACTATTGATTAACGGATTGTATTGAATCGAATTAACATTTCTCCAAACTGTATGATTGAAATCGTACTTTTTGGATTTCATGGTACAATTGGAAATTATTTTTTATCAACTTAAATTGAACCAAATTATCTTATAATGAAGGCATTTTATTCAAGCATATTTTTAGTAGTTAGTAAAAATTAGCTGAGTTTTGAAGGTTATTTTTAAAACTCATGTAACGAGTACTTAATGTAATCTCGCGAATAAAATCATTTTTAATTGGGAAAATTAATAGGAAAAGAGCACTCTAGCTACTACAACATCCAGTACGAATGAGCGGATCCTAATGGAAAAGTATAATCTGACTTTAAGACTTTAATTCATGCGTAAAACTCTTTGAAAGTAAATCTGCATCTCCTTCAGTTCAAAGTAAATCAATCCGCTTTCGATGCGAGACCTTCGATTTTACATAAGCTGTTGCACATTTATAGGAAAAAAATCTTTGGGTGTCGAAGGGGTATGGAAATAAAATTTTTAATGCAAAGTCGGATCAACAGACTAATGCATTGGAAGAAAGTGCTGCTTTTACATAATTAGTTTTCCAAGTAGAGGATACGCGACTTTTTCAAACCTATGAATTTTTTTTTTAAACATTCAATCTAGCGCGAAAAATTCAATGTCTATATATTGTATCGATACGTTACTACAAATAAAATATTTTGGGCTATTATTTACTGAATTGAAGTGTTGATATATTCAATACTAACAACATTAACTTTGTTACTAAGATGACGAAATCTACAATAAATGGACTTTTTTGAAGCCGAAAATGGAAACAAATATTTTTAACGCTAGAGCTTCCGGAGATTTTTCCTCTTCTTTTTGAAGGTATATAGTGACGGAAAATGCTCGTGAACATTGAAAAAGTTTACAGAAACTACGTTTTTGGGATTTTCCCATTATAATCGAATGGGCTTATTTCAGTGAAAATAGGCAAAAAATGTTATTTGGTTCAAATGCTAATTTCTCGGCTTCTAAGATCGCTAGAAACATTTTTGACCAGTCAAAATTTTAACAAAAAAGAAAATCTTCACGTAGAAATTAGTTTTGTTTCAAAATAATTATGCGGTAAAAAGGTATCAACAGAATAACAACAAAATTCAATCTTCAGTTCGTTAAAAATATGGAAGAAATACCGAAAAAAAAGTAGTTCTTGGGGACTTTTCTAATGTTCACGAGAATTTTTCATCATTATATACCTCAAGGAAGAAGAGGAAAAAGCTCCGAAAGCTCTAGCATTTAAAATTTTTTTTCCATTTTCGGCTTCAAAAAAGTGCTTTTTTTGTAGTATCGTCATATACGTTTATATTAAGCTATTCTACAAGTCTAAATGCGCATTCATGAGTTTCGATCAATGCTCGATGCTCTTCTATATAAGATTGCTTCTCTCTTGAGCGCCTGCCCATCCTGATTCGAGTTTTTAATGAATTTTAATACTTTATGACTATGTATAAAATCGGAACATTGACTATCGTGAAAAAATTTCTTTGCGCACTGAAATTATTAGTCGATAATGAATCAAAAACGGCTCATAATTTCGGAACGCAAAAATTTTTTTTGAAAAAAACGTGATGTGTACGTCTTTTATATTTATTTACAGTATTAGAATTGATTAGAAAGTCGAACTGCAGAAATGCAGACACTCGAGAGAGCGACGATGTTAGAAGAGCACCGAGCATTACGCGATGAACTCATGGTTGTTCACCATTCAGGCTTATAAAATCCAAATTCAAAATATTTTTTCATCAAACAGTATACTCGCAGTCCATACACGCGAGAAAAAGTCTTTTAAGCATTAACTTTCAGTGAACACGCGTAAGTAGTATAACTAGTGATTAGGTCAGCCATAATTCTAATAAAAACGTTTTATTTGAAAGCTGTAACATTATTTTTATTAATATTTCAAATATTTCATTGGCGAAGAGTTATCAAAAAGTTTCATATTAATAAAATTCAACTTCAATAACGCAAAGGCTTTTCAAAAAAATCAAATTATCGTTCATTAATTGACCATTATATGGCAACATAATACCACAACGCGTCTCCGTAAAAAAAAGGCTCGAAGAATCAGCAGGGACAGACACGAAAAAAAAATCAATGCGCGCAACGAAGAAGATCGATGCAGTTGTCTGAGTGAAATCCTGCGCTGGATGCAATCGAGCGACAGGAGGGCAAAGGAAACGCCGACTGAAAGTGCTTTTAACATGCGGCGCACGCTTCAGCCATCTCACGTGGCTCGTCGCCCTCGCGGATTAATCGCGTGTCCTTGCACGTGATGCGACGACTTTACGTAACGCAGCATCCAGAGGATTCGGTTTCCAGTTTCGAACCCCTCATTTCTGTTTGTTCATTTGTTGGTATCGTTCAATCCGTGTTGATTGTTTCATTTGTGCGCGATGATAATTATGGCTTTGATCGCTCGTTTTTTTTCGGAATATTCCATTAATTAATTATTGGGAATTCAATTGTCGGATAAATTGAGGAAGTATAATTCTGAAACTCGTGTAGCATCAATGGTTTTTTTTTGGTCAAGGAAACTTGAAAATCTTCAGTTTCTTGAAGAGTGCTTTTTTTTTTTGTATCGTGAAAAATAATAATATTTCAGTATTGAGAATAGAAATGCTTTTCCATAGTCGGATCACAATGGGTGCCGATTGCAGATGTATATTCTTGCACTGTTACATAAATTCTTGAATGGGAGCAATTGAAAAACTTTTCAACTTACATTTTATGAAAGTACAGGAAAAAAAATTCCCTACTAAGGCTGTACATTATTCAAGAAAATTTTTGTATGAGTCTTAATGGCCAATTTTCTTACACAATTATAAGTCTTGTGACAATTATTTATTAAAATAGTAGCTACATCAATCATCAAAAAATAATTTTTTCCCCTACAACTGCACATACCTTTTCAAAATCAAAACTAACAATGTAATGAAAACAGTAAATATTTGCAGTTAATGTAGATAAAATCTAAACTCCAAGACCCATTAAAATGAAGTCAGCAATTGAAGAAAAATGTGTCCCACTCGAACCCATAAATTTCACAATAAACCAATAAAATTTCGTTGTACGTCTCTCCGCTACATTAAATCCGATAACAATAAAACAAGACAATAGTTCAAGTATCACGAAATACATTGACCATTGCATAAACCAGCTGCGAGACGTATACAGCTACCCCCTCGAATCATTCATCCACCACATAAGTAATGCAAAAACAAACCTCCGGTTCCAGGTGGACATGGAAATATCGAATCGGGAATACGGCCGTTCGTTCCGAAGCTCAAGGTTCGCCAACTCGGAGCAGCCGATCAACTACAATCCATGGAATAAACGTTACTCACCAATCGATCCGGATTATCAGCCAGAGATGTCATACTCTTCCCGCAACTCTCACAGAGGCCCACATCCATATCACAGGAACCATCCAGCTCAACGTTCACAACAAGCAAGCTCCAGCAGTAATAACATACCATCACTTCTGAACTTGGAGATACCACCACAGCCGCTCTTTCTATCTCAGGAAGTCGAGCAATTGAGAGCCAATTTCGGCAACCCCCCGTCCAATCGCGGATTGGAACCCGAGCCGTACGATTACGATGATTCCCCGCCGGCCGACGAAGTGGAATACATGACCGACGAGGAATACTTGAGAGAAGAGTATAAGACTAAGCAGCAAATCGAGGAGATCATTGCAGTAGCTCAAGCGCTGAGGGAGAAACTCGATCGCGAGGAGGAATTGAGACGAGCTGAGCAACAGTCGATTCCAAAATTGATGGATCTCAAGCCAAAGATTCCGAGTCTTCTTGAAATCTACGTCGAGCCACCGATTATTCCAGAGGAATTCTGCTGGAACTGCAAGTGTCCTGGGCATATATTCACTCAGTGTAATATGCCACAGCAGAGAAAATTCTGCTATAGATGCGGAAATCCTGGTTTCGATGTTGCTTCGTGTCCGTCGTGTTCCAGATAATTGTCAGTCCCATCTGATTCTCGACGACGGATTTAAACATGGTTTCGCCAAAGAACATCAATTGCGACAACGTCTATGATCGAGGCTTTACGTTGTGTGCTCTTCTTCTCACCCCCCCTTTTTTTATTACGGATTCTTCGTTGGCTGACATAAACTTGAGTGTCTTGTGTACGATTACTGCGCGAGTTATTTTTTACGTCGTCGGTGATACTTTCGAGTAATGCACAATGTAATTAGTTCTTATTCGTTACTTAGTTAATGGAAAAATACACGTTTATTTAAATTATTTAATTTTGATAGCCAACAATTTCACGATCAATGTAACAATATCGAGAATAATGCATTATAATCGATTATGAAACTTCGTAAACAACTTTTATCAAGCACCCGGAGATTTCGTTTCGCAGGAAGTTCTTATGGCGTAAAAATATGATAATTCAACTGGTTCTTCTAATACAATATATTCACTTAGTAATTACTTCAAAGTGTCATACTTTTGTTTAATTAAAGTCTTCTAATTGATAACTTACTTAAAGTAAGAGCATCGCAGCATTGTGTAATCGTAAGACAAATACGTTACAAAGTATTGTAAAACCAAGAAGTAATGAATAGCAAAATGATTGCCAGTTACAGTATGCTTCAATACGAAATCCAGTTTTGACAATTAGAAATCTTTCGTTTATTTTTTGTTGTAATTAATCAAATTTGGATTAGGCGTATTCTTACATTTAGATATTGTAGATCCAGCAGACATTCGAAATGTATTGAGGAATGGCAAAGAATTCTTGCAACTACGTATATTATCAATAATTTGTATGTCGACCAGTAGAGTTGACGATAAAATGTAAACCTCAATAAAATACTGTAAAGTTATCGATATTTTAAGAAATAAATCTTCTACAACAATATCTTGTGTTTTAGTATGCGACTCGTAAAATTGAGTTGAACTTTTGTATTCAATTTAGATTGGATTTACCCGTATAAGAAAAAATAAAGTTCATTAGTTAACAAACAAAAGTTATTTATTGGACATTTGTTGGTAAACTAAAACTTTAACCAAACGAGTGAAGATTTTCTTGAACATAGATTGTCTTATTGTAACAATGAATATGAATAGGCATACTGAAACTTTATTAAGCCTTTCTCCAAAAAAATTTTCATCAATATGCTTTTTGGAAAACTTACCAGAATGGATTAATCGTATTGATTTCTTACTATTCATAAAAAGAGAAAAATTATATTTTCAACATTAAAGTAAATGCATTCGATTGATTCAACACAAATTCGAAAAAATATTAGTGCAATACGCAACTGCAATAAAAGTATGCTTTTTCAAGCTATATTGAAATTACAGAAATTTGTAAACATTTCTTCTATTGACTTGGATAAAAAATTTTGCATTTCGAGCACCGGTAATAATGAATGCGGCAATCTATTCAAAAGAAAGTTATATCCCATTCGCACCAAATGGTTTTCAACTTGCTTATCAAGTTTTCCGACTCAACGAACAGTAAATCTACAGCTACTAACCGGTAATTTGATTAAACGAACTTTCGCAGTTCATGAACTGAAAGGAATGGCTCCAAACTTTTGTGCTAAGAGTATACTCGTATTCAGGCCCTCTTGTATTGATATACATATAGCATAAGAAAACAAATGTAAGTAGTAAAAAAATTGTTTATAAAATTTATTTCATGCCCTAATTTTACTTTTGAAACTGATTCTCACTTACATCGCAAACTACTAAAAAAGCATACCCTATATGTATTACGTACATCCACCCTTTTTTTCAAATATCCGCTAAAGCTTGCAAAAAAAAAAGAGAAGAAGAAAAAACAAAGCACATTCATAATGAGTTTGTCGCACGCATTCGATGCAAATCCATAACAAGAAATCTAAATCCAGATCAGCGAATTCCATTATCGACTATATATATACGCGGCATGAGTGATGCTCGTGCGCCGCGCCCGGGAGGACGCAGAGTTTAATTAACGAATCGCCGGAGTGCACAAACTCTGCAGCCTAATTAAACGTGTAAATCTGCGGCATCGCGTGTGCGAGAACGCGTGACCATTGCATAAAAGGGCCATCCGCATCGAGTCTTGCCTGATAATGACGGGACCAGTTAAGTACGCCACGTGCGCCCACTCGATATTTCTACGAATCTGTTATTGACAGCCTCTCAATGCCAATGGCCATAAGTAGCATAAGACTTAATCTGTATTATTGTTAATTGCTTGTTACATTGGTTACTCTCGCGCGAGCATTTGCAGTTTAAATATAGCGCGACGACGTGCCACGTGCGACTTTCTGACAACGCAATGAGATTATTCTATGCAAAGTTTACGGTGCGTTATATTGCAACTTTCTCGAAACTCGTTGTATGTGAAAGTTCAAGGCGCTGATATCGTTATATTGAAACCCCGCGGAACTTAACTTTCAAACAAGCGATAAATTATTTCTTTTCTTCGGAGTGAAAGCTTCATTATTCATTAGTATCGGTTCGCCGAGTCCTTTCAAAGTTTATCCTATTCAGTTTATGAGGCAAATCCCAGTCCATTAATATTTCGACAACAGAAAGGAAATTAGGTACGCCTCGAGAAAACTAATTTAGTGCATTATCTTCGAAGTTACATTCGCGCTCATGCGCTTAGTTACATGCGCGGAATATACTTGGAATCCCTTGTTTCTAAGATTAGTATAGTTACAAGAGTAATATTGTTTGGTTTTGAAGTAAAGTTATTTGCATTATAATGGCACGAGTTCGACAATATTATATTGGTTTACAAAACCAATCTAAAGAAATTCTTTTTCGCGGCATTAAAAAAGTTCACTGTTATTCAGAAAAATTTCTATGGAAGATTCAAATCAAAATTCGTCAAAGCCATAGACCAATTGATATTCTCAAATTTATCATTAAAAAATAAGCATTAACCTATCACATTGTTCGTATCGATTTGTCAATTTTCAGAAAATAGCATTCTCGAATCCAGAGCAGCCCCTTTTAAAGCGAAACTTGATCAACTGATTACGCATCATGTCGACTCTAACGAAATTACTCCTCATCAGCGTAATTTGCGTAAATCAATGTAGGAGCGACGGCACATGTACGGCCGACACTTGCAACGCCGAGGAAGCCACGAGTAAATACTCCAAAGGTAATGTAATCAATATATTACGAGTGTGCGCACATATACATGCATACATACTGTTGTAATTCGGTAAGTTTCATAGGCAATCAGGTGAATGATCGCGGGCGACGAATTTATGTATATATATATAT